>JAHLWY010000130.1:90000-236316 GCA_020002185.1 Paraescarpia echinospica
CCGTCTCTTCACCAATCACAAGATATCGGTTCGCACAGTTCCGAAGGTTCGCCGTCGTTGGGGAAGGTATTCTGTAAAGAAACAAAGTATTTTATTTATACACAAGCAGCATCACGATGATTGATTATGCTGGCCGAGTATAATTATTATTGATGCACATCCAGTGAACCGCGCAAAGACTGTTGACGTCACATACACAGTCAACATGTCAGATTCCGAGGTGAGTTGACTCAAGGAATGACATTGTAAATAAGCAATTTGTAGACATATGTATATTGACAGCTATGTTTATAAGTGTAGGAAGCGTATGCATTGTTTATTTATCCTGCTTCTCAATGCCTTCAGCCGAGTAACGTTTCGAGTATGTAGAATTATAACATCCGCCGACGCCGACGGCTGCATCCCTCCCCCGTCTTCCGATGTCAATATCCGACAGAGGAGTCATCCTTCTCAGCCCACCCAATATGAATTTGGTTCGGCCGCCATTAGTTTTTTTATGCGAGCCACGGAGTGCAATCAGAGGTTTTGTCCCCCCAGACCACCCTCTCTGGATCCACCACTGGGAAGAGAGACAAGTTTCTAGTTTACCTTTCGAAATGCAGTCTACCTTGACTTGTTTTTCTAAGGAAACACTATCAACGTTGCCGCATTCATGGTACGCAACTGGCGTAATAATTATTATGCAGTATGCAGCGGATCATGAACGTTCCGTTCAGTGAACCATGCACTTGAACTTACCTTGCAGAGACGATTGGACGCCCCAGAAGCGTGTTGCTCACGTGAATAACGAGTTCGTTCCTGCAGTGGATGTTATTGCGGAACACTCTATCGAGCACTGCGTCACGTTGAACTCATCGTTCCGAGCTTCTCCTCAACACAAGACAACAAACATACTCGCAAGGAAGATAACACAGCGGTTTGGATAATAAAACCATCTGATATCTACGAGGGGTAAGGAACGTTGCATTTCGTTGTGTTTTTTTGCCTTCCTCGTTACTGAATAGGCTACCCCTGACCAGTGGAAAAGACTGCTTCATATTAGAAATCGGCTTTGTCATATTTATGTAAATAATGATGCAATGCAGTAACGCCAAGAGTGCCACTGAAGTGAAACTGGGACAATCGCAGTTTAGGTTGGATAGTGAAAGGAATGTGATAGGTACAGCAGGCCTAGTATTGAATGGAATTTAATGCAATCACACACCGTAATGTGCCGCTAGAATGAAACTGAGTGTACAGTAAGGACATCTAGCGACCAAATTAAAAACACTTTATGGAGATATAAAGGCCTAACACTTGGGTCGTGTGGCGAGTGCGTAATCATTTGAACCAATCAGAATAAACGGTTAACGTCAGTTTCATTATTCGCTAAAGATAAGGTTATCAGTATACATAATTAGTGTTATGGCCAGTAGTAGAAAAAAGTTACTGTTTGTTGGGGTTAGGGCTAGGTTTCCAAAGGTTACGCAGTCAACCGTCTCCATTCTTCCTTCCTACCAAATCGTGGAAATGAATGCACATTCTAACCACATACGTGTGGCTAACACTGATTGATCAGCTCAGGCCTCTACACAAGAAGAACTGTTTGGGTATTATTATATTGATAGTTATACGCACAAATTATATTGCTATTTTATTTAGTAGTAAACTCAGTAATATATTGAACATATTAGTGACACCTACAAAACGTGACTTAATATTAAACTCTCGGCCACTCAAACTCTCAGCAGTATCATGAAGAGTATTAAATATGTGAATTGTGGCGCCATCTATCAAATATAAATCCCGCCGTATCGTGACTGGCAGGTGGCGCTACATCTACGTACGTACATCGTGATTGGCAGGTGGCGCGACATCTACTTACGTACATCGTGATTGGCAGGTGGCGCGACATATACGTACGTACATCGTGATTGGCAGGTGGCGCGACATCTATATACGTACATCGCGATTGGCAGGTTGCGCGACATCTACGTACGTACATCGCGATTGGCAGGTGGCGCGACATCTACGTACGCAGTTCCAGGAGTGACGCTCCGGAACTTTATTATATTGGAATGTAATAAACGTATGAATTTACAAATTTAAAACAAAACCTTGTATACGAACAATGTCGACGCCATGCCACCGCCACCACTGCCGTTGACTACCCACAGACGACGAGATCAGAAACCGAGTACAATCTGTATATTCATCGTCAGTCACATTCAGTGCGAGCTAATCAGCCGGTTGATCCAGCCCAGTGGACACTCTTCGGTCACGTGATACGTCTGTCACCGAAAGTCATCTCGACCCAACTTGCTTATTATTGTTATTAATATTATCATACACATACGCGCATGCGCGCGCGCGCCCTCACACACATGCATATACATCACAATTTAAAAATTAATCATTATACTTGTGTTTCCTTTCTTGTTGTGAACTATGAGTTAGGGCATGTTTCCTTGGATTACTGGCATTGCTTGTGACACGCCATGTCAGGCATTTCTCCCGCATATAATTGAGTGGTGATTAACTATCAATATGGCGCACTTGTAAACTAGTTTAAAATAACTAATTTCGCAATAATGATAACTGTTTCCCGTGGTCTGTTGCCCTAGGGTTAAGGTAGTCATTATGTGTGTCTAAGGAGTCGAACGATTACGTATGTAGTGAAACCTCGCTATTAAGGTCACCCTTGGGACAAAGTGACCTTAATGACGATTGACCGGCGTAACACATTTCACGCACGCACGCACGCACGCACGCACGCACGCACGCACGCACACACATACCGCGGTCAAATAGTACACCAACACCAGAATTTAACAATTAATCACTGTTTCTGTTTCCCTGATATATTTCTGGTTATGAAGCATAAGTTATTTGGTATTGTTAAAAGAAACAACGACATTGCTTTGACTCCAGAGTTGTACTTGGACCATTGGCATTGTTTGTGATATGTTATTTGGTATTGTTCAAAGAAACAACGACATTGCTTTGACTCCAGAGTTGTACTTGGACCATTGGCACTGTTTGTGATATGTTATTTGGTATTGTTAATAGAAACAACGACATTTCTTTGACTCCAGAGTTGTACTTGGACCATTGGCACTGTTTGTGGTATGTTATTTGGTATTGTTAATAGAAACAACGACATTTCTTTGACTCCAGAGTTGTACTTGCACCATTGGCACTGTTTGTGGTATGTTATTTGGTATTGTTAATAGAAACAACGACATTTCTATGACCCCAGAGTTGTACTTGGACCATTGGCACTGTTTGTGATATGTTATTTGTTATTGTTAAAAGAAACAACGACATTGCTTTGATTCCAGAGTTGTACTTGGACCATTGGCACTGTTTGTGATATGTTATTTGGTATTGTTAAAAGAAACAACGACATTGCTTTGATTCCAGAGTTGTACTTGGACCATTGGCACTGTTTGTGATATGTTATTTGGTATTGTTAAAAGAAACAACGACATTGCTTTGATTCCAGAGTTGTACTTGGACCATTGGCACTGTTTGTGATATGTTATTTGGTATTGTTAAAAGAAACAACGACATTGCTTTGATTCCAGAGTTGTACTTGGACCATTGGCACTGTTTGTGACATGTTATTTGGTATTGTTAAAAGAAACAACGACATTGCTTTGATTCCAGAGTTGTACTTGGACCATTGGCACTGTTTGTGACATGTTATTTGGTATTGTTAAAAGAAACGACGACATTGCTTTGATTCCAGAGTTGTACTTGGACCATTGGCACTGTTTGTGACATGTTATTTGGTATTGTTAAAAGAAACAACGACATTGCTTTGATTCCAGAGTTGTACTTGGACCATTGGCACTGTTTGTGACATGTTATTTGGTATTGTTAAAAGAAACAACAACATTGCTTTGACTCCAGAGTTGTACTTGGACCATTGGCACTGTTTGTGATATGTTATTTGGTATTGTTAAAAGAAACAACGACATTGCTTTGATTCCAGAGTTGTACTTGGACAATTGGCACTGTTTGTGATATGTTATTTGGTATTGTTAAAAGAAACAACGACATTGCTTTGACTCCAGAGTTGTACTTGCACCATTGGAACTGTTTGTGATATGTTATTTGGTATTGTTAAAAGAAACAACGACATTGCTTTGACTCCAGAGTTGTACTTGGACCATTGGCACTGTTTGTGATATGTTATTTGGTATTGTTAAAAGAAACAACGACATTGCTTTGATTCCAGGGTTGTACTTGGACCATTGGCACTGTTTGTGATATGTTATTTGGTATTGTTAATAGAAACAACGACATTGCTTTGACTCCAGAGTTGTACTTGGACCATTGGCACTGTTTGTGATATGTTATTTGGTATTGTTAAAAGAAACAACGACATTGCTTTGATTCCAGAGTTGTACTTGGACCATTGGCACTGTTTGTGATATGTTATTTGGTATTGTTAAAAGAAACAACGACATTGCTTTGACTCCAGAGTTGTACTTGCACCATTGGCACTGTTTGTGGTATGTTATTTGGTATTGTTAAAAGAAACAACGACATTGTTTAGATTCCAGAGTTTTACTTGCACCATTGGCACTGTTTGTGATATGTTATTTGGTATTGTTAAAAGAAACAACGACATTGTTTTGATTCCAGATTTGTACTTGGACCATTGGCACTGTTTGTGGTATGTTATTTGGTACTGTTAAAAGAAACAACGACATTGCTTTGACTCCAGATTTGTACTTGGACCATTGGCTGGCACTGTTTGTGATATGTTATTTGGTATTGTTAAAAGAAACAACGACATTGTTTTGATTCCAGATTTGTACTTGGACCATTGGCACTGTTTGTTGTATGTTATTTGGTACTGTTAAAAGAAACAACGACATTGCTTTGACTCCAGATTTGTACTTGGACCATTGGCTGGCACTGTTTGTGATATGTTATTTGGTATTGTTAAAAGAAACAACGACATTGTTTTGATTCCAGATTTGTACTTGGACCATTGGCACTGTTTGTTGTATGTTATTTGGTACTGTTAAAAGAAACAACGACATTGCTTTGACTCCAGATTTGTACTTGGACCATTGGCTGGCACTGTTTGTGATATGTTATTTGGTATTGTTAAAAGAAACAACGACATTGTTTTGATTCCAGATTTGTACTTGGACCATTGGCACTGTTTGTTGTATGTTATTTGGTACTGTTAAAAGAAACAACGACATTGCTTTGACTCCAGAGTTGTACTTGGACCATTGGCACTGTTTGTGATATGCTACTGTTCTCAAGAGGGCATTTCTCCTACATAATTGAGTGGTAATGTTCTATCCAGATGGCGCAATTGCAAACCAGTTTAAAATAACCCATTGCATTAATGATAACATATTCCCATTGTTTGTTGCTTCATGTGTAAGCTAGTCATTATCACTGTCAAAATGAAGTGTTATATATATTCTGTGTAGGGGATCCTGTCAATGCCGAGCAATGGCGAAGTTGAAACTTGGAGCGTACACAGTCAACTTGGCCGACACTCTGGGCAGCGGCAGCTTCGGCGTCGTGTATAGCGGGCAGGAGACGAAGACAGGCAAGAAGATGGCCATGAAGAGGATCAAGATAGAGACGGACGAGGCTGGCTACACCGCCATGCAGGAGATCAAACTGTTCGACCGACTGCCTGAGCACAGCAACCTGATACGTCTGCTCGACTTCCACTACAACGATCGTGCCTTCTGGATGGTGATGGAGTTCTGTGAAGAGGGAGACCTCGACGACTACGTCGTCAAGAGAAACCCCGGACTCGACGACAAACTGCGGCTGATGTTCGAGTGTGCTTGCGCCATCGCCCACATGCACAGCTCGTCGCCTCCCGTGGTGCACCGCGACATCAAACCAGCGAACGTCCTCATGTTCAGGCAAAGTAAGTATATAGTGTGTGTTTGTATCAACACGCCACACGATAATGTCATATCGACGTTGATTGTGGAGGGATATTGCAGTACTGCAGTTGGTAACACCAATTCACTAATTTCCCCACCACTGTCACCACCTCCACCTTCATCTCCGCTACAACCAACACTACCAATAAAGACAACAGGAACACCACCACTAAACCACACCACAACACAATCACCACAACCACCACAACCACCTCAACCATCACAACCACCACAACCACCACAACCACCACAACCATCACAACCACCACAACCACCACAACCACCACAACCACCACAACCATCACAACCACCACAACCACCACATCCACCACCACCACCACCACCACAATCATCACAACCACCACAACCACCACAATCATCACAACCACCACAACCATCACAACCACCACAACCACCACAACCATCACAACCACCACAACCACCACAACCACCACAACCACCACAATCACCACAACCATCACAACCACCATAACCATCACAACCACCACAACCACCACAACCACCACAACCACTACAGCCACCACAACCACCACAACCACCACATCCACCACCACCACCACCACCACCACCACAACCACAACCGCCACCACTGCCACCACCACCACCACCACCACCACCACCACAATCACAACTGCCACCACCGCCACCACTGCCACCACCACCACCACCACCACCATCACAACCACCACAACCACCACAACCATCACAACCACCACAACCACCACAACCACCACAATCACCACAACCATCACAACCACCATAACCATCACAACCACCACAACCACCACAACCACCACAACCACTACAGCCACCACAACCACCACCACCACCACCACCACCACCACAATCACAACCGCCACCACCGCCACCACTGCCACCACCACCACCACCACCACCACCACAAACAACAACAACAACAAAACACAAAACAAATTAATACGCAAAACAGTATAAATCATCTCGGTTTCAACGTCGACGATAGGTGGCGGCAAGATCGTCGCGAAGGTAAGCGACTTCGGCCTTTCGAAGGTGGCGGATAGCTCGGCGGCGACATGCCTGTACTCAACGATGGCTGGTACACCCGCCTTCCTCGCGCCCGAGATCTTTGATCAGAAGAAATATACCGCCTCTGTCGACGTCTTTGCCCTCGGTCTATTGTTCCTTGCCATGATTCAGTACAAGAAAGGCGCCGCCCACCTCATACCGAGACTAGGTAAGAAGAACCGATGTGGTGCAGTGTCACTCCTCTGTAGATGGCGCACGAGTTTACCATCACATTTTGGTTTAAAAGTAAAGGTAAATTATTATAAAGCGCAATATCCAGTCCTCAGGACATGTTCAAAGCTCGTTACACTTCACTCCCTGTCAGACCTGTTCAATCGAACGCCATCTCGACTTCCATGTGAAGCATTGTAAACAATACGATAGTGTGCTTGCGAGTATTCCATTCGCCACAACAACTGTCTACAACGTGATGATAGTCTACGATTTCTGGATAACGATATTCATTTATCGTAATGCGACATAATTGAATTAGAAGCACTATGTACACACATTTTAATACCAGTTCATTTGCTTGAGAATTACATTAGTTTGAAAACGTAGAATCCATCTAGCAAAGTAAAGAAATACACTTCAAGTTCAAATCCGTTAATGGTAGTGAAAATGGCCACACTCTGGCATAATAATATTTTATAGTTTTTTGAAACCACCGTTGTACTACATCTGTGAAAAAGAAACTTTCTTCTCGAGATATAGCCCTAATGACGATCGATTAAATAGAGTAGTCTGACATATATAATGATAGTCAAAAATCAACAAAGCTGGTGCTATGCTGTCGGATTGTTAACCTTTTGAATTGAATGCCGCAATTCGCGGAATGTCTTTATGAATATTTTATAAACGGTTATAGACGTCCAGACCACCACATTCTAGTAATGATGTGTATCGGTCGTAGTGGGTGCCAAGGATGTAACAGTGGCGCCACATGGTGGACCACGAACCAAGCAAACGTGTTCTAGAGCCTGTTTTTGTTTGCAGAAATTGGACTAGGTATGATGCCTGTTGGCATGGCGATGATGACTCAAAGTATGATGGCAGGCGGCCTGCCACAACCAAAAGTCGTGCTTATCAAGGATTCAGACTGTACTACTTTACAACATCTCAAAGCAGTCATCCTCAAGATGGCTGCAAAAGATCCAAAGACCCGCCTAAGCGCTGTTCAAGTGATGCACGTCATGGCTGAAATTACAGGTAAATCATATCACAATCAATGTTCAATAAGTTTACGATTTGCCAGTGTTTATATAACTTTCAGTTTCAAAAATAATAATTATGTACTTTGGATATTAAATCGAGACTGTATATGTTCCATTAAAAAAATAATGTGATTAGTACTAAGGTACACTTAAGGGCATACTCTCTCAGTGTTCGCAATTTGAATATTGCACCCTCAAAATGTTCATCGTGTAAACAAAGCACGAATATTATAAAGAGCCGCTATTGACACGTATTACGGAGGTTCGGTTCGGTAGAATACAGAGGTATACCCAAAAGCTCATAGCGGGAAATATGTAACTAATAAACCCACACACGGTAGCTTTGGGGTTGACTGATTCTCATGCTCCTACTCGCAAAGTAAGACCACGTACAATGTGAACGAATTAAGTGGATTTTATACTAATAATTACCACCCCTGATTAGTTCCAGGTAACAGAATATACAACTTTGCATTGAAAACCGAATTGAACAATAGCTTACACCCACCCGTGGTTACATTATGTTACTTTCCTGTCATAACGCCATAGAAAAACAAAGAAAAGACAGCTTACACCCACCCGTGGTTAGATTATGTTACTTTCCTGTCATAAGGACATACATAAACAAAAAAGGACTGGTTACACCTACCCGTGGTTACATTATGTTACTTTCCTGTCACAAGGACATAGAGAAACAAATCAAAGACAGCCTACATCCACCCGTGGTTACATTATGTTACTTTCCTGTCATGTGGTCTTAGAGAAACAAAGGAAGGACAGCCTACATCCACCCGTGGTTACATTATGTTACTTTCCTGTCATAAGGACATAGAGAAACAAATCAAAGACAGCCTACATCCACCCGTGGTTACATTATGTTACTTTCCTGTCATGTGGTCTTAGAGAAACAAAGGAAGGACAGCCTACATCCACCCGTGGTTACATTATGTTACTTTCCTGTCATAAGGACATAAAGAAACAAATCAAAGACAGCCTACATCCACCCGTGGTTACATTATGTTACTTTCCTGTCATGTGGTCTTAGAGAAACAAAGGAAGGACAGCCTACATCCACCCGTGGTTACATTATGTTACTTTCCTGTCATAAGGCCATAGAGAAACAAAGGAAGGACAGCCTACATCCACCCGTGGTTACATTATGTTACGTTCCTGTCATAAGGCCATAGAGAAACAAAGGAAGGACAGCCTACATCCACCCGTGGTTACATTATGTTACTTTCCTGTCATAAGGCCATAGAGAAACAACGGCAGGACAGCCTACATCCACCCGTGGTTACATTATGTTACGTTCCTGTCATAAGGCCTTAGAGAAACAAAGGAAGGACAGCCTACATCCACCCGTGGTTACATTATGTTACTTTCCTGTCATAAGGCCATAGAGAAACAACGGAAGGACAGCCTACACCCACCCGTGGTTACATTATGTTACGTTCCTGTCATAACGCCATAGAGAAACAAAGGAAGGACAGCCTACATCCACCCGTGGTTACATTATGTTATTTTCCTGTCACAAGGCCACAGAGAAACAAAGGAAGGACAGCTTACATCCACCCGTGGTTACATTATGTTACTTTCCTGTCACAAGGCCATAGAGAAA
Source organism: Paraescarpia echinospica (assembly GCA_020002185.1). NCBI lineage: Eukaryota > Metazoa > Annelida > Polychaeta > Sabellida > Siboglinidae > Paraescarpia > Paraescarpia echinospica. The sequence goes on from JAHLWY010000130.1 coordinate 99,813, forward strand.
CAAAGGAAGGACAGCTTACATCCACCCGTGGTTACATTGAGTTACTTTCCTGTCATGTGGTCTTAGAGAAACAAAGGAAGGACAGCCTACCCACCCAACATTACGGTATTTTGATACTAAACTCGTTCAAAGTGGGGCCATCTGAAGAATATCTAACAACCCAACAGTTTCCATAGATATCCAACAGGTGGCATATGAAATACATAACTTCGAAAGTGAATCATTATAGATAATTACTTTTGCAAATGATAGATCATAGTCCAATGGTCCAGGGAAATGATCAACATATAGAAAGAGGAGACTGAAAGGAGAGGATGCACACACAGCGCTCCAAAATATATAAATTATTTGATAAGAGCATTCGATTTAAATCACCAGAGAGAACCAGATTTGCAGCGTTGAAATGCAGATTTGAGTATGCTCCGTTTTCGTTTTAGTACTAGTTAGAATTAGTGTTATTGCAAATAGTATAAGCTACTTTCTCGCACGTGAACTTACACGGCGATTCATGTTCGTATCCTCAGGACTCGACCCCGCAAAGCAAGTAGCCGCAGTTGAGGTTAGTGACGTGGCAGCTTCGAATGCCAACCCCGAGTGTGAGGAATGGGGAGAATCCATGCCCAATCGCCTCCTCGAGGAAGCGCTGCAAGAGAAGTTACAGGTGCAGAAGAAGAGCCACGAGGCGGCCCCATCCCTGAGTGAGGCAACGGAGGATGCATCTGGGGAAGGGATAGAACTAGCAACACTACTACATTTGCTGATGAAGGTCCTCGGTGGAAGCGGAAGTACTGACGAGGGCAAGGTACGTCATGTGTGCTACACACACACGCACATGCGCACGCGCGCACACACAGTCACTCACTCACTCACTCACTCACTCACTCACTCACTCACTCACTCACTCACTCACTCACTCACTCACTCACTCACTCACTCACTCACTCACTCACTCACTCACTCACTCACTCACTCACTCACTCACTCACTCACTCACTCACTCACTCACTCACTCACTCACTCACTCACTCTCTCACTCACTCACTCACTCACTCTCTCACTCACTCACTCACTCACTCACTTCCTCACTCACTCACCTCGATGATGATGATGATGATGATGATGATGATGATGATGATGATGATGATGATGAGATGATGATGATGATCGATGATGATGATGATGATGATGATGATGATGATGATGATTGATGATGATGATGATGATGATGACGATGATGATGATGATGATGATGATGATGATGATGATGATGATTTGATGACGCCATTTTATTCTGATGATGATGATGATGATGATGATGATGATGATGATGATGATGATGATGATGATGATGATGATGATGATGATGATGATGATGATGATGATGATGATGATGATGATGATGATGATGATGATGATGATGATGATGATGATGATGATGATGATGATGATGATGATGATGATGATGATGATGATGATGATGATGATGATGATGACACTGAATGATGATGATGATGATGATGATGATGATGATGATGATGATGATGATGATGATGATGATGATGATGATGATGATGATGATGATGATGATGATGATGATGATGATGATGATGATGATGATGATGATGATGATGATGATGATGATGATGATGATGATGATGATGATGATGATGATGATGATGATTGATGATTTATGATGATGATTTTGCACTTTATTTATTTACTTCATTTAATAACATGGCTTTACTTTTATACTACATAATATATATACACACACACACACACACACACACACACACACACACACACACACACACACACACACACACACACACACACACACACAACACGTCTTTCTTTCTTTCGACGTGTTTTCCTTCTAATCATAAACAATAATTCCAAGCGGCTTATCTTTGTTGAAGGGTATCTTGGGATGCGAATGTTTTATATCTTAGATAACTGTTTAGTTTTGTCCTTTAAAAATACACCGAGTATGCATCAGCGGAAACAGTAACAACTGTTTTGTAAGCCTCCTTGATTTAACAAGATTGAACAAGATTGAACAAGATTGAACAAGATTGAACAAGATTGAACAAGATTGAACAAGATTGAACAAGATTTAACAAGATTTAACAAGATTGCCATCCAGAGAATTAACTCTAGATGGCAGGTGGACAAGGAAGCCCTTTGGCTTATCGAGAGTCCAACCCTTTTATCTACATATATCCAGCCCTTTTGAGGTATGTGTCGATTTTATTTTTAAACATATTCACACTACTAGCACCCACACAATCATCAGATAATCTGTTTCGTACATTCACAGTCCTTTGTGAAAATGAAAACTTTCTTACGTCTAATCTACACTGTTCCTTTACTAATGTAACTTCATGTCCTCTAGTCTTTCTATCTTTCTTAACTGAAAAAAACATATTTCTATCAATATTTTCATAACCATTCAATATTTTAAACACATCTATCTGATCTCCTCTCAATCTCCTGGTCTCTAGTGTTGTTAAACCACATTCTTTTAGGCGTTTTTCATAACTAAGATCCCTCAGTTTTGGTATAATTTTAGTCGCTCTCCTCTGTACTCTTTGTAGAATATCTATGTCCTTCTTGCGGTATGGCCTCCACGCTTGTATACAATATTCTAAATGAGGCCTAACTATTGTTTTGTACAGCGGTATTATTAGTTCTTTTTCTTTGTATGCTATATTTCGCCTAATCAATCTAAGTATTTGATTTCCTTTTGAAGCTGCAATTCCACACTGCTCTGAAACCTTCATGTCAGCACTAATTGTCAGCTCTAAGTCTTTTTCTTTTACAGTAGTATTTAGTACAGTTCCCCCCATTGTATATTCTACATATTCGTTCCCATGTCCTGTGTGAAGACATTTACATTTCCCAAAATTGAACAACATTTGTCACTTTTCAGACCATTTGATCAACCTGTCAAGATCATCCTGTAAATGTTGTCTATCTCCATCACTTTTAATCCTTCTAAACACTTTAGTATCATCTGCAAATTTCAACACCTTGCTAGCTATATCATCGTCCAAATCGTTTATATATATTAAGAATAATATAGGTCCCAGTACTGATCCCTGTGGAACCCCACTCAAAACTGATTTCCAGTTTGAAGCCTCCCCATCAACAACTACCCGCTGTCTTCTGTCAATCAGCCATTTTTCTATCCTGTTAATTATACCATTTGCTATGCCATGGGCCTTTAGTTTAAGCAGTAATCTCTGATGTGGCACTTTGTCGAAAGCTTTTTGAAAATCTAAGTAGATTATATCTACTGGTGATCCATCATCTACCCACTTAGTGATATCTTCCAAAAAACATAACATATTTGTTATGCATGACCTCGCTTTTAGAAACCCATGTTGAGATGGGTTTATCAAGTTATGTTTAACAAGAAAATCCACCATGTGATCTTTAATTAGTCTTTCTAATAATTTACAAATCACCGATGTTAAACTAACTGGTCTATAATTATTTTACTTGTTTCTCGAACCTTTTTTGAATAACGGTATAATGTTTGCTTCTTTCCATTCTAAAGGAACCACTCCCTCTTCTAATGACAAGTTGAAAACTGTTGCAAGCGGTATGCTAATTTGTTCTACAATTTCCAATAGTAGTTTGGGTGGAATAACATCCACTCCAGGTGATTTATTATCCTTCATAGCCCTGATTTTCTTAGCTACCATTTCTGGGGTTACAATTAACTGTCTTAAATAGTCTGATTCTGCCCCCTTGAACTTAGCCTCTGGTACTGGCAGTGAACTAGTGTCTTCTCTGGTAAACACTGAACTAAAATACTCATTCAGGTCTTCTGCCATTAAGAATCCTTCTGATATTACGTTTCCAGCACTATCTTCTAGAGGACCGACCTTATCCTGAACTTTCTGTTTGCTTCGAATATATGCATAATACTCTTGCTGTCATGTTTTATATTACAAGCTAATTTATGTTCATAGCTTCTCTTTGAATTTCTAATTTCAGCTGTAGCTTGGTTTAGTGATTCTTTATAAATGTTGTAGTCTTCGTCATTTCCAGTACGTCTATATGACTTCCACATCATTTCTTTATACTTAATTTTTATATTGGCTTCTTTCGATAAGTGTTTCTTTTTGGACCATTTCCCGTGTTTTTTTAAGGGAACAAATTTGACGATGATGCATTCAATTTCACTCTTTAAGATATTCCATCATTCTGTTGCTGTCTTATTCTTCAGTGTGTTATTCCAGTCTATCTTTGCTAAATATTTCCTTATGTCCTTATATTTTCCTTTGTGGAAATTTCTCCTGTACTGCTTTTTACTATTCCTTTCTGATTTTACTTTGATGGTAAAATGTATCTGGTTGTGATCACTATTCCCCAGTGGCTCACATACCATGACATTGTCAACTAATTCATTCTGTGAGGACAAAACTATGTCTAACACATTCTCTCCCCTGGTTGGTTCTAGCACATGTTGAGAAAGGAAACTATCTTGTACTAAAACTAAAAACTTGTGGTCCTCACTACCCATACTCTGTAGAGATTTCCATTTCATATGCCCTTGGTTGAAATCCCCCATAATAACACAGTCCCGTTTGCTCACTCCCCTTATAGCGTTTTGTATTTTTTTATTCTCTTCTGTGCTTATGTTTGGACTTCGATAAACTAATCCAACCGTTAACGTTGAGTTTCCTGTAACTATGTTACACCAAACAGCTTCTTCGCAATCTGCTTCTCTGTCTAATTTTATTTCATAAGCCTGGATAGATTCTTTAATATATAAAATAACTCCACCTCCCCTTCTTCCTATTCTATCTTTCCTAAACATTACATATCCTGTCAGTCCCAATTCGGCATCTGATACATCGGTGGTTGCCCATGATTCGGTTATACCTATTATGTGAGGGTCAATATCTTCTACCATAATGTTTAGTTCATTTCTTTTGTTTACTATACTCCTTGCATTTAAACAAACACATTTATATCCAGCTTCAGAACAGTTCTTTGCTGAATTAGTTTTGCTGTCTTTATCTATGACTCCAGTTTCAGGCTTCTCTGCGAGTCCCCCCTGCGAATTTAGTTTAAATAAATGCAACCTGTGTTCACTGAGAATACTGCTGCCCCCTTTCCACTTAGATGGAGGCCATCTCTCATGTACATATCTTCTTTCCCAACAAAGTACCCCCATAAATCTATGAATCCCACGCCCTCTTCTTCACACATCTGCTCAACTAGTCCGTTGATCGCCCTCCTCTTACAGTTTCTGTATGATGCCCCCCTTCCTTCCATTACTGGCAAAATTCCTGAGAGAACAACCTGTTCCACTCTTGTCTTCTTTAACTTCCTTACTAGATGTCTGTACTTCTGAATTATCCCAGTTGTTCCCTTCTTGTCTGCATTGTTTGTCCCAACGTGTACTAGTATAGACCATCCCTTGCCATGTCCCAATACCTTCTCTACCCTTTCAGTCACATGCTCTATTCTAGCCCCCGGTAGACATACAACAACGTCCTTCCCCTCGCATATAGTCTTGTCTGTTTTTCTCAGAATTGAATCGCCCATAAACACTCTCTCTTTTCTCCTAGCCCCATCAATCACTGCCTCGGAGTAGCTCCTCCTGTTTGCATATGTATGGTTGTTGTCTTTTCCTCTTGCCATCTTCTGTCCTGTCACATTCTCTTCCATTCCCTTCTTTCCTGTCGAGTTTTCTCTTGTCCCCTTTCCTCCTGTCATCTTCTCTTCTAGCACATTTACTCTCACTTCCTTTCGTCCCTTCATCTTTCCTCCCATCACATTTTCTTCTGTCCTCTACCGTCCCTTTTCCCCGGCTACCTTCTTCACTACGGTCACTTTTTCCCCTGTCACCTTTACGCCTGTCATGTTTTCTGTTTTTTGCTGAACACTCTGTCTTCTTCCATCAGTCTTCTGTCTCACAGTCTTACTAACTGCCTCTGTGGTATCTACCTCTTCACCACCTGTATCGCTGTCGCGTCTCCCCTCGTTCTCTACAGTCTGACTACCTGTTGATCTATCCCCACTGACCCGTTTTCTTTTCCTCTGCCGAACACTTTTCCTCCGTCCCTCTGTCTTCTCAATTTCTTGTTCCTTCACACCGGTCACCTTCCCTCCTCTCAGTCTCCTTTCTTCAGTCTCCTTGGTTCTGGTTCACTGCAGAAGTTCGGCGTGGGTGAGAAAGTGCGTGTTATCAACGACAAATCGAAAGCAGTCCGATTGCAGGAAGATCACGGCGGCTGGAACAGCAACATGCAAAAGGTGACGTATCTAGTATATTAATACATAATATTAACACTTTAGTGGCTGACTCATAGTACGTCTGGGATCGAAGTCCGTTCGCCATTATCTACGTTCATTCGCATCGTTGGATCATTGGCCTTTCATCTACAATTGGCAATGTATTTAAAAAAGTACTTATTTTATGGAGCGTTTCGACACCTCGAATTGTGGTACAAATTACGTAATGACTAGATAAATAGCGTCGACACACAGACATCAGCACACAATAGTGTGTTGGTGCGTGTGTGTGAATATGTGACAGTGTATATGAACACGTTAGCAATGTACTGCAGTAAAATGTAATGTTAAAACAAGCTTATTAATTCTATGTTCTCTTCTATGTCAGTATCTCGACAAAACCGGTGTCGTCAAACAGAAGCTTCTCAATGTCGTCAAAGTGCAGTTCTCCGACGGCCAAGTGTGAGTGTGTCTATTGTGAACATATTTGGTTGATTTGTTGCAACAATGCTGTCAGGTTAGCATGAATTATGTTTGCAAGCCCCAATCTATGGGGATGCGCTTTACATTGTGTACGTGCGTGTGTATGCGTTTTCTTATAATCGATATTGGTGATATCGCTTTCATCACTGGTAGTTATAATTTTAAAATGTTTGCTATCAAACACCCCATAATTGTCAATGTGGTACGTGGGAATGTTGCGGTGTAACTTTGTTACTGTTACTTCAATTGTTAATATAATCTGGCCTTGTTTTAGCAGTGGGCAACATGATAATGTGACGAAGATAGCCATTGTGTGCAATATGGAATGTAATGATGTATGTTAGTGTTCCTGCAGATGGTCGTAAAAGCCAGCCTTATAGTAGTAGTAGAGTAGTCTGCTACATGACAGTGTCGTTATTGTCCTTTCAGGTGGTCGTACAATCCAGCCATGCTGGATTCATGTTCAGGGACGACTGATCAAGATGCCGTGAACACATCGCAGGCCTTCAAACGGTAATGTTGTTGTTACTATGGCTGTCTCTCACAAAACGATCCGAAATGTTTTCAATCCAGCGCTTTTTTACCAAACACTTCTGCGAATTGAAGCTGAATTAACAGTGCCGTAACGTACTACTGCCATAACCTATCTCTATCACAGTTTGGGATGTGATGATATATACGTATCAACGATTTGGGCGATGACATAACAAGCAAGGTGTTGAAACTTGCGGATGATACAACATCGTTTAGAAAGATTAAACGTGATGGACATAGACAGCATTTACAAGGTGATGTTGACAGGTTGATAAAATCGTCTGAAAAATGGCAAATGTTGTCCAATTTGGGGAAATGTAAATGCTTCCACACAGGATATGGAAACGAAGATGTACAATATACAATGGGAGGTTCTGTACTAGGTACCACAGTAAAAGAAAAGGTCTTAGTGTTAACAATTAATGCTGATATGAAGGTTTCAGAGCAGTGCGGTATTGCCGCTTCAAAGATAAATCAAATCCTTGGATTAATTAGGCGAAACATAACGTATAAGGAAAAAGAGCTAATAATACCGCTGTACAAAACAATAGTTAGGTCTCATTTAGAATATTGTATTCAAGCATGGAGGCCATACCGCAGGAAGGACATCTAATTCTAGAAAGAGTACAGAGGAGAGCAACTAAAGTTATACGAAAACTGAGGGATCTTAGATACGAAAAACGCCTAAAAGAATTGAGATGAGATCAGAGAGAAGTGTTTAAAATATTGAATGTTTATGAAAATATTGATAGAAATATTTTTTTTGTCAGTTAAGAAAGATAGAAGGACCAGAGGACATGAAGTTACATTAGTAAAGGAGCAGTGTAGATTAGATATAAGAAAGTTCTTATTCTCACAAAGGACTGTAAATGAATGGAATAGATTATCTTCTGATTGTGTTGGTGCTAGTAGCGTGAACATTTTTAAAAATAAAATCGACACATACCTTAAAACGGCGAGATACACGTAGACAAAGAGTATTGGACTCTCGATAAGCCAAAAGGCTTCCTTGTCCATCTACCATCTAGCGATAATTTTTTGGATGGCAATCTTGTTAAATCTGGTTAAATATACGACGTGTGTGTGTTTGTGCGTGTCCGGGCGCGTTTGCGTGCGGGCGCGTGCATGTTTGTTATTGTCTCTGTGTGTGTGTGTGTGTGTGTGTGTGTGTCTGTGTGTGTGTCTGTGTCTGTGTCTGTGTATGTGCGTGTGTGTGTGTGTGTGTGTGTCTGTGTTTGTGTGTATGTGTCTGTTGGTGTGTATGTTTGTGTGTGTGTGCGTGCGTGCGTGCGTGTGTGTGTGTGTGTCTGTGTCTGTGTATGTGCGTGTGTGTGTGTGTGTGTGTGTGTGTGTGTCTGTGTTTGTGTTTGTGTGTATGTGTCTGTTGGTGTGTATGTTTGTGTATGTGCGTGCGTGCGTGCGTGTGTGTGTGTGTGTGTGCGTGTGCGTGTGTGTGTGTGTGTGTGTGTAGTCAAATCGAGGAATTAGCCGACTGTGACGCCTACGCTAACTCACATCACGGTAATTAATATAAAAAGCCCAATTCACGCGCTGCGCAAAGTGTGGAGCTGTCTTATGCGGCGCACCAAAGTAAATATATATTCTGGACAATTGTTTAATCGATTCTCCCAGATTGTTGTGGATCACGGACGCTGACGCGAACTGTGGAGAAAAATCGCTGGGTGGCAAAGATCATACAAAAGAAAACATTCTCACTGTGTCCTGGTGCGACGAAACCAACAAAGAGGAACACCATTTTGGTCGCCACCATAACAAATAACGTCTTCTTCGTCATGTAAGGAAGTCAACTGAAAAGTTGTATACGGGATTCCCTCTGAAATGATGTTGCCGAAACACAACTCTTCGGGATATTATTACACGACCGTGTCATTGGAGCTACTCTGTAAAACATACTGACTAGCCGGAACAGTTACAACGGATATTTCATCGTGTTGCCACACGAATTGGCCAGCATCAGTAAGTTATTCAGTAAGTGAGTTACTCAAAGCATAAATATGTAAGTAAATAGGTTGTACATTCTTATTCAATAAACATCGCAAATGTTCGCGTGGGGCGGTATGTTTCCATTGCCTTACGTTATTGCGATCAGGTAGTAAGCTCCAGTAAATGGATTCGTTCTCAACATGATTGTGTCCGGTGTTTACAGGTACGACGTTGTCGTAATCGAGAAGGATGAGAACAAAGCGAAGAAGCTGCAAGAAGGACACGGTGGGTGGATCCCACGAATGGCTTCGGTAGGTTTTACGTTTCCTTGTATTGCTGCAAGGGCCCGCTTGTTATCACTATCTACTTCTTCTTATTGACAGGCGTTTTCCCCTCGCCGCCTTTCTGATATCACTCTTAAAGCAGTTTTCCCTTCTTTATTGCGGTCTTTACTCTTTATCGCGGCCTCGGTGTTCCAACGCCTCTGCCCTCTGTCGCAGTCAGCCAGAATCCATCCTCACCACGTGTCCTGTCCACAATCACTGTTAGTGCCTTACTTCACGTTTAGCTCAACGGCATCGCAGTCTCACCATCAGGTCACCCATCCTCGTTCTACCTACCGTTTTGATACCGCCATGAGGACAGCTAATTATTAGTATTTAGCAGCAATGAATATATATGTTACGTAAAACCGTGTCTGCGACCTCAAAGACGTTGCATGTTTTGGTAATACAAATCGATGTGCATATGTCAGCACTATATCTGACTTGGTAAATTGTGTTTGTCTAAACTCAATTCTCAGTTTTATTTGCATACACTTGTACTTAGCATTGGTATCAACAGATGAGTAGAAGCGCAATCAATATTCATTTTAATTTGTAACTGTGCTGCGTTAGTCAATTGTACATTTGCAACGTCGAACCGCGTCAAGAAACAAAAACAACTTCTGCTGCCCTGCTTACTCGCAACACTCATACAATCAATTTATTTGACCTGTTTAAACATACAATGTGTCGAATAATTTAAATAATAAGTAAGGTCGTTGAGACTCCCATTACGGTTTATAATGTCACTACCAACTCTATATCTAGAGACATATCAACGCAATCGAGTTCAACACCATGCCGTACACTGATCTCTTGTCTATCTATATTTCAGAGTCTCGGCTTGAAAGGCATCGTGAACAAAGTTGACGGAGATGGTGACGTATTGGTGGAATGTATCAACCACAGCAAGTGATTGTATTACTTGATTGTATTATCACATCACATTGTGCACACGTTTATAATCAAACTTAAAGAAGGCAGTATAACCAGAGGGCACAATGCTGCATTAGTCAAAGAACAGTGTAGGTTAGATGTGAGAAAATACTCATTCGCTCAGAGGACAGTAAATGACTGGAACCAAATATATAATGATTGTGTTAAAGGTGGCAGAGTGAATATGTTCAACAAAATTGGCAACTATCTGGGAGGGCGGGTTATACGTAAGTGAAAAATTGTTGGACTCTCAATATACTAAATGCTTCCTTGTTCGCATGCCGTCTTCAGCTTGTGGCTCTTAACGGAAGTCTTGTTAAATATTGTTAAAAGTTGATTTGAATAAATTTAATGTTAATTTAATGTAACCGTTCACCAGATGGCGCGATGGTGAATGTATTACGCCTTGCAAACACCATATGCTATGACATTCATTGCAAACTTGAATGCCCATAGGTTCAAATTTGTGTGCACTGAATGTAGTGTGATTTCTAGTGGAAGTCGACATAATGATTTAGTTAACCGTTCCGCACGTCTAATAATCTTGGTTCTGCCTCACAATATATGACAGTTTTCTTGGCCATGTTAAAAGATAATCAACTGTACTTCGAAGCAGCTAAAATGTTGATCATCAGCCTCTCTGGACAGTTCTTTTGTTTACCGAATAATAGTATTATTTTTTTGTATTTGTACGTTGGAGCAAATGCTACTTTGTTAACCTTTAATGAGAGCAATAACTGTATATATTGAATACAACCTATGTAGTTCCGCATATTGTACCAAACTGCAACGGTTGATGTCAAGACTCCAGAAAACGTGTATCGTGTCATGGTGCTGTACTTGCCGTTATTGAATCAGGTGGTTCTTCAATGAGAAAATGCTCACGTTCGTCGACACGGCCGACATGGAAATTCAAGATGGCGACTTCGTGCTGGTGATCGACTCCTACACAAAGGTGAAGGCCTTACAGGACTCGGCTCACGGAGGGTGGAACGAGGGAATGCGTAAGGTGCATATACGACTAATTATCAAAAACGCATGCATATTTTACATAGTTTCTTTTTTGTGATTTCCGTATTACTATTACTTTTACATTCGTAACTAGCGCTATACAGTAGACGCCGTGCGCGCGCCAAAAACATAGTAAATGTTTTAAAAGTAGATTTCACGCAGCGCCATACAATTATTTGATTAACATATAACATCAGATTGCCCTATGATATGTCTTAAATGTCATTTTGGTTATTAGTGTGCAAACCAAGATTACATGAACGCAACTTTACACAGTTTGGTTTTGGTAAACATAATAACGTGTTATAAATGCTACCTGTATTTGAAGTTGCAACTCCGACAGATTGTGTATCGCATATATGAAATATGCAATATTTAACACGATTTAACAAGCAAACACAACCAGATGACAAGTGGACAAGGAAGCCTTTGGTTTATTGACAGGCCCACATTATACGTTGCATTGGCGGATCCAGGGGGGCTGGGGTCACGTGCTCCATAGACCTTTTGAATTTTTGAATGGCCCCCGCTTCGGTTACAATAAGCTGAAGATTCGGCGGCGAAAATTGTTCAACAGCACCCCCCCCACGTCTTCCGATGTGATCCGACAGCGCGAGACCGTGCTGAAGATCCCGCTCAGACCACCGAATATGAATTTGCGTCGGCCGGAAGTGGAGGATTTTGCCCTTACCCCAGACTATCCTCTCTGGATCCGCCCCTGTGTTACGCCTTTCATGTCGATTTAGATTGTGACATGCTGAATGAAACTGTTGCAGACTCTAGGATCTGCAGGAATCGTGTCGTCGGTGATGACGAACGGACGCGCGGTTGTTCAGATAATGGGCAACAAGTGGATTTTCAACGTGAAGGCCATTCGTCTTATCGCCCGGTCGGGTAAGTAGTTAAACTTTTGTTAGTATTGCTGTGTTCCGCTCGTCTCGGTTCGCGATACAACCTGTCTAGCCCGGTCGGGTAAGTAGTTAAACTTTCGTTAGTATTGCTGTGTTCCGCTCGTCTCGGTTCGCGATATAAACTGTCTGGCCTGGTCGGGTAAGTAGTTAAACTTTCGTTAGTATTGCTGTATTCCGCTCGTCTCGGTTCGCGATATAACCTGTCTAGCCCGGTCGGGTAAGTAGTTAAACTTTCGTTAGTATTGCCGTGTTCCGCTCGTCTCGGTTCGCGATATAACCTGTCCGGCCCGGTCGGGTAAGTAGTTAAACTTTCGTTAGTATTGCTGTGTTCCGCTCGTCTCGATTCGCGATATAACCTGTCTAGCCCGGTCGGGTAAGTAGTTAAACTTTCGTTAGTATTGCTGTGTTCCGCTCGTATCGGTTCGCGATATAACCTGTCTAGCCCGGTCGGGTAGGTAGTTAAACTTTCGTTAGTATTGCTGTGTTCCGCTCGTATCGGTTCGCGATATAACCTGTCTAGCCCGGTCGGGTAGGTAGTTAAACTTTCGTTAGTATTGCTGTGTTCCGCTGGTATCGGTTCGCGATACAACCTGTCTAGCCCGGTCGGGTAAGTAGTTAAACTTTCGTTAGTATTGCTGTGTTCCGCTCGTATCGGTTCGCGATATAACCTGTCTAGCCCGGTCGGGTAGGTAGTTAAACTTTCGTTAGTATTGCTGTGTTCCGCTCGTATCGGTTCGCGATATAACCTGTCTAGCCCGGTCGGGTAGGTAGTTAAACTTTCGTTAGTATTGCTGTGTTCCGCTCGTCTCGGTTCGCGATATAACCTGTCTAACCCGGTCGAGGAGGTAGTTAAACTTTCGTTAGTATTGCTGTGTTCCGCTCGTCTCGGTTCGCGATATAACCTGTCTAGCCCGGTCGGGTAAGTAGTTAAACTTTCGTTAGTATTGCTGTGTTCCGCTCGTCTCGGTTCGCGATATAACCTGTCTGGTCCGGTCGGGTAAGTAGTTAAACTTTCGTTAGTATTGCTGTGTTCCGCTCGTCTCGGTTCGCGATATAACCTGTCTGGCCCGGTCGGGTAAGTAGTTAAACTTCCGTTAGTATTGCTGTGTTCCGCTCGTCTCGGTTCGCGATATAACCTGTCTGGCCCGGTCGGGTAAGTAGTTAAACTTTCGTCAGTATTGCTGTGTTCCGCTCGTCTCGGTTCGCGATATAACCTGTCTAGCCCGGTCGGGTAAGTAGTTAAACTTTCGTTAGTATTGCTGTATTCCGGTCGCCTCGGTTCGCGATACAACCTGTCTAGCCCGGTCGGGTAAGTAGTTAAACTTTCGTTAGTATTGCTGTGTTCCGCTCGTCTCCGTTCGCGATATAACCTGTCTAGCCCGGTCGGATAAGTAGTTAAACTTTCGTTAGTATTGCTGTGTTCCGCTCGTCTCGGTTCGCGATACAACCTGTCTAGCCCGATCGGGTAAGTAGTTAAACTTTCGTTAGTATTGCTGTGTTCCGCTCGTCTCGGTTCGCGATACAACCTGTCTAGCCCGGTCGGGTAAGTAGTTAAACTTTCGTTAGTATTGCTGTGTTCCGCTCGTCTCGGTTCGCGATATAACCTGTCTAGCCCGGTCGGGTAAGTAGTTAAACTTTCGTTAGTGTTGCTGTGTTCCGCTCGTCTCGGTTCGCGATATAACCTGTCTAGCCCGGTCGGGTAAGTAGTTAAACTTTCGTTAGTATTGGTGTGTTCCGCTCGTCTCGGTTCGCGATATAACGTGTCTAGCCCGGTCGGGGAGGTAGTTAAAATTTCGTTAGTATTGCTGTGTTCCGCTCGTCTCGGTTCGCGATATAACCTGTCTAGCCCGGTCGGGTAAGTAGTTAAACTTTCGTTAGTATTGCTGTGTTCCGCTCGTCTCGGTTCGCGATATAACCTGTCTAGCCCGGTCGGGTAAGTAGTTAAACTTTCGTTAGTGTTGCTGTGTTCCGCTCGTCTCGGTTCGCGATATAACCTGTCTAGCCCGGTCGGGTAAGTAGTTAAACTTTCGTTAGTATTGGTGTGTTCCGCTCGTCTCGGTTCGCGATATAACGTGTCTAGCCCGGTCGGGGAGGTAGTTAAAATTTCGTTAGTATTGCTGTGTTCCGCTCGTCTCGGTTCGCGATATAACCTGTCTAGCCCGGTCGGGTAAGTAGTTAAACTTTCGTTAGTATTGCTGTGTTCCGCTCGTATCGGTTCGCGATATAACCTGTTTAGCAATCATCACGACGTATTATTTCGTTTGTGCAAATGCGTTGGTAAGTTTTGATGATGTCACCTGACAAACTAAAGAGTAATTTTCGACTGGATCATTCGATACTCGGCGGACAATTGTGTGGATGATCATAGCAAACCTATGCATCGTTTTTAGTAAACCGACTGAGTGTCCACCGTAAGTGGATCACGCACGAAGACAATTATTTGATATAAACAAAATAAGTTGCGGGTTCGTTACGTGGCTTTTTATTGGCGCGATTTGATACATGTGGTCGTAATTATAATTTATTACTTGTTACGCAATTGTTTCAAGCACGACACCATTACACGTTTGGAAATACGCAATGCATTTGTTTTAAAACTTTGCGGCACCCCGCTTATGACAACGTTATCTGGCAATTAACACTCGTGAATCCAACAAACAATGCATTGTTTCCAAATTTTGTAAAGGATTAAATCATGACATAACACTGATCGCCAAACACATATTTGTGTTGGACACTCAGTGACTCCATGCCGCTTGTCACAGGTAAAATAACAGAAAACAATGTAAGGGCGATAATGTGACAATTGTACATAATATGACTTTCTGTGGTTGTTCCAGAGGAGATGTTGCAGGTCGTGCTTCAGCGTGACTGATCGTCGAAGGAGAACTGACTTTTGTTAAAGACAACGCCTAACTATGTATTGTAATACTTACCTATAACTCGAGGCAAAGTAGGAGTAACCTGTGCGTGTTTGGTGAAAAGGTGGATTTCACGCACGAGTAGGACAGAATACTGTACAGCGTGTCGTATCTAACACACAAACTATCAATATAAACCTATCAGTTGCATATAACAACGCTGCCATTATGGTGGACGTATCATAGTCTACACACGGTCTTATTGTACGACATGCGAAGAATGACGTGTCATAGTGGCATAGTTAACCTAATAGATATGTTAATAATTTATGTGACAGCTTATTATTTGGTTAGCATGTATTATCGTTTAATCCTTACGTACTTTACAAGTAGGCATGGGTTGTTCTAAACAATGTAACATTGTTGAACCTGCACTCATCTCCAAAAACAATGGATTTGTTGAACAAGTAGTTAAGAAATTGAAAGTATCATTTGCACGGATGATGATCATGTCGTTATAGTTCGTTTTGTACGCAAACCAAACACTGGTTAAAGTTTACAACGAGTTAGTTAGTACATCAATAATTGTAAAGTTCGTACATGTTTGCAATGCCTCTAATGGCGTATCACCTGCTTTCAACTCGACATCAATAGTTAGCACAACTGACACTTTTAAGTAGTCATAGACTGCGGCATTAGTATATTATATGTTTTCAAAGTGTTCAGGTTCATAGAGGTGAATATGAAGGCGGATGAATGATGTTAAATGGATATTCGTCAAACACACCATTGGTTGATACACATATTAATTAAGTTTGCCTTAACACCTACTTTGTGATGTTTATACCATTATAGTTTAGGTGGGTTCAGAGGTTCGCCTGAAAGAAACCTTCAATTGACTGATTGTAGATGTTGTATCATATACAAACGAGTTGCTCATTGAAATGATCAGGTTGACTTATGCACGCACACGTACACGCATACACACACACACACGCACGTACACACACATATATACACAGTTAGATTGTCATGTATTAATTATGTGTGTTTGACCTGAAGAATAGTATGTTTACTTGTGAATCATCTATTGGTTGTTTTATTACTATCGTCACTTAATTAATAAAAAGGCATGTACTAACAACTATTTGCTGTAATTTATTATAGCAGACGAGCGCTGGGTTCTACCAAAATGCCTCCGCAATATACAAATGCGTGTTTGGTACGTAATATTGTCGACGTGGAACGGTTGACATCGTTGAACAATTATTTATATCTATCGAAAATTCGAGGCTATATTTGGCGGAGATAGATCGTAGACATTGGTGGTGCAGAAAAGTTGATAAACAAGTGGAATTACTTATTGATAAGTATTATTCTTGCCTTAATATCATTCATGAAGTAGCAGTAAACATATACTGAGTAGCAGTTGTGCATAAAGTTAGTTAGATAAAGTATTTTAGAACACTTCAGTCTGGTGAGTGATAATAGGGTAAGTTAGCCTAAGATAAGTTTAAAAAAAAAATTAACAAACCTCATTATGTGGTAAAATATATAGGTGATAAAGTAACAAACATAAAACTACTTACATAAGATAATATATGTGTAAGCCAGTACCTGCTAGACATTTTGATTAGGTAGCTTTGTTATTAAAATTAAGCATTTGCGACAACCGATATCAGGGGAACTTCCGGTGGTGAATTGGTTTGAATTTGGTGCAGCAAATTTGCGAAAATATAAGGATATTTGATCAAGATAAGTGACATTATTGAGTGTATAGCGTACATAACGTAATTATATATATATATATATATTAAGTAATAGTTTTTATTAAAAGTTAGCTAGAGGGAGTAATCTAGGGTAGATTAAAAGTAGGCGATTTGCGAGCGATAATTGGGGACGTTAATGTAATCGGAACGTTGTTTACAAAGTTGGTCACTGGCGAAGTTAACGTAACGTGAACGACAATAGAATAGCGTTATTTGAAATAATTGATGTAGTTAGATGAGTAATTAAAACCTGAAATAACAACCTTTTAAAGTGTATATTAGTACACAGGAAACAGTCTTTGTAAAGACTACCTTGTATCTAAGCCTAACTTGAATACATTGTCACCAACATCGTCACTAGGTAAGGCACTGTGTGTCACTGTGCGTTAACAAATATAACTAACTATAACCTAAACAATCTGGTGTAAATTGTATACAGAAAAGGCTTTTCAAAGACTATATAAAAACTATTTTGAACATAAATAAATTCTGATATGGCACCTTGCAAGAGGCAACTCAGGGCAAAACGACACTTAGTTTGCAACGACTGCCAGAGCTGGGTGGATTTTGCGATGTTTGGCTGTCCAAAATCATGGGCAGAGACCAAAGATGACGGATTCACCTTTCGGTATTTGAGGGTGTAATGTATGATGAAGGAGGTGTGTAAGTTGAAGGATATAGTGAAGGAGATGGAGGTGAGACTCAACATAGAAATAGATAGAGCAGAGAGGGATGACGCGGAGAGAGTTGAGAATTCTACGACACAGAAGGAGCAGAGTTGTGACACGGATACTGAAGAAAGGAGACTGAGAGGAGGGAAGGCGACCGGTGTGAAGGAACAAGAAATTAACAAGACAGAGGGACGGAGGAAAAGTGTTCGGCAGAGGAAAAGAAAACGGGTCAGTGGGGATAGATCAACAGGTAGTCAGACTGTAGAGAACGAGGAGAGATGCGACAGCGATACAGGTGGTGAAGAGGTAGAAACCACAGAGGCAGTTGGTAAGATTGTGAGACAGAAGACTGATGGAAGAAGAGAAAGTGTTCAGCAAAAAATAGAAAACATTACAGGCGTGAAGATAGCAGGGGAGAAAGTGACCGTAGTGAAGGAGGTAGCCGGGGAAAGGGACGAGAGAGGAGAGAAGAAAATGTAATGGGAGGAAAGATGAAGAGACGAAAGGAAGTGTGAGTAAATAGAAGAGAAGATGACAGGAAGAAAGGGGACAAGAGAAAAGAAGGGAATGGAAGAGAATGTGACAGGAGAGAAGACGGCAAGAGGAAAAGACAACAACCAGACAAATGCAAACCGGAGGAGCTACTCCGAGGCAGTGATAGAGGGGGCAAGGAGAAAAGTGAGAGTGTTTATGGGCGATTCAATTCTGAGAAAAACAGACAAGACTATATGCGAGGGGAAGGACGTTGTTGTATGTCTACCGGGGGCTAGGATAGAGCATGTGACCGAAAGGGTAGAGAAGGTATTGGGGCATGGCAAGGGAGGGTCTATACTAGTACACGTAGGGACAAACAATGCAGACAAGGAGGGAACATCTGGGATACTTCAGAAGTACAGACATCTAGTAAGAAAGCTAAAGAAGACATGAGTGGAACAGGTTGTTCTCTCAGGAATTTTGCCAGTAATAGGAGAAAGGGGGGCATCATACAGAAACTGTAAGAGGATGGCGATCAACGCACTAGTTGGAAACTAGGAAGGAAACGGTCCAAAAAGAAACACTTATCGAAAGAAGCCATTAGAAAAATTAAGTATAAACAAATGATGTGGAAGTCATATAGACGTACTGGAAATGACGAAGACTACAACATTTATAAAGAAGCACTAAACCAAGCTACAGCTGAAATTAGAAATTCAAAGAGAAGCTATGAACATAAATTAGCTTGTAATATAAAACATGACAGCAAGAGTTTTTATGCGTACGTTCGAAGCAAACAGAAAGTTCAGGATAAGGTCGGTCCTCTAGAAAACAGTGCTGGAAATATAATATCAGAAGGATTCTTAATGGCAGAAGACCTGAATGAGTATTGTAGTTCAGTGTTTACCAGAGAAGACACTAGTTCACTGTCAGTACCAGAGGCTAAGTTCAAGGGGGCAGAATCAGACTATTTAAGACAATTAATTGTAACCCCAGAAATGGTAGCTAAGAAAATTAGGGCTATGAAGGATAATAAATCACTTGGAGTGGATGGTATTCCACCCAAACTACTATTGGAAATTGTAGAACAAATTAGCATACCGCTTGCAACAGTTTTCAACTTGTCATTAGAAGAGGGAGCGGTTCCTTTAGAATGGAAAGAAGCAAACATTATACCGTTATTCAAAAAAGGTTCGAGAAACAAGTCAAATAATGATAGACCAGTTAGTTTAACATCGGTGATTTGTAAATTATTAGAAAGATTAACTATAGATCACAAGGTGGATTTTCTTGTTAAACATAACTTGGTAAACCCATCTCAACATGGGTTTCTAAAAGCGAGGTCATGCTTAACAAATATGTTATGTCTTTTGGAAGATATCATTAAGTGGGTAGACGATTGATCACCAGTAGATATCATCTACTTAGATTTTCAAAAAGCTTTCGACAAAGTGCCACATCAGAGATTTCTTCTTATACTAAATACCCATGGCATAGGAAATGGTATAATTAACTGGATAAAAAATGGCTGATTGACAGAAGATTGCAGATTGCGAAGAAGCTGTTTGGTGTAACATAGTTACAGGAAACTCAACGTTAACAGTTGGGTTAGTTTATTGAAGTCCAAACATAAGCAAAAAAGAGAATGAAAAAATACAAAACGCTATAAGGGAAGTAAGCAAACGGGATTGTATTATTATGGGGGATTTTAACCACGGGCATATACAATGGAAATCTCGACAGAGTATGGGGAGTGAGGACCACAAGATTTTAGTTTTAGTTCAAGATACATTCCTTTCTCAACATGTGCTAGAACCAACCAGAGGTGAGAATGTGTTAGACATAGTTTTGTCCTCACAGAATGAATTAGTTGACAATGTCAAGATATGTGAGCCACGGGGGAGTAGCGATCATAACCAGATACACTTTACCATCAAAGTAAAATCAGAAAGGAATAGTAAAAAGCAGTATAGGAGAAATTTACAGAAAGGAAGGTATAAGGACATGAGGAAATATTTAGCAAAGATAGACTGGAATAACACACTGAAAAATAAGACGGCAACAGAATGCTGGAATATATTAATGAGTGAAATTAAGTGCATAGTCGATAAATTTGTATCCTTCAAAAAACTAGGAAAACGGTCCAAAAAGAAACTTTTATCGATAGAAGCCATTAGAAAAATTAAGTATAAACAAAAGATGTGGAAGTCATATAGATGTACTGGAAATGATGAAGACTACAACAGTTATAAAGAAGCACTTAACCAAGCTACAGATGAAATTAGAAATTCAAAGAGAAGCTACGAACAACAATTAGCTAGTAATATAAAACATGACAGCAAGAGTTTTTATGCGTATGTTCGAAGCAAACAGAAAGTTCAAGATAAGGTCGGTCCTCTAGAAGATAGTGCTGGAAATATAATATCAGAGGGATTCTTAATGGCAGAAGACCTGAATGAGTACTTTAGTTCAGTGTTTACCAGGGATATTAGTTCACTGCCAGTACCAGAGGCTAAGTTCAAGGGGGCAGATTCAGACTATATAGGACAATTAATTGTAACCACGGAAATGGTAGCTAAGAAAATAAGGGCTATGAAGGATAATAAATCACCTATGGTATTCCACCCAAACTACTATTGGAAATTGTAGAACAAATTAGCATACCGCTTGCAACAGTTTTCAACTTGTCATTAGAAGAGGGAGTGGTTCCTTTAGAATGGAAAGAAGCAAACATTATACCTTTATTCAAAAAAGGTTCTACAAACAAGTTTGAGAACTATAGACCAGTGAGCTTGACATCAGTGATTTGTAAATTATTAGAAAGACTAATTAAAGATCACATGGTGGATTTTCTTGTTAAACAAAACTTGATAAACCCATCTCAACATGGTTTTTTTAAAGCGAGGTCATGCTTAACAAATATGTTATGTTTTTTGGAAGACATCACTAAGTGGGTAGATGAGGAATCACCAGTAGATATCGTCTACTTAGATTTTCAAAAAGCTATCTACAAAATACCACATCAAAGATTACTGCTTAAACTAAAGGCCCATGGCATAGGAAATGGTATAATAAACTGGATAGAACAATGGCTGATTGACAGAAGACAACGTGTAGTAGTTGATGGGGTGGCTTCAAATTGGAAATCGGTATTGAGTGGGGTACCACACCGATCAGTATTAGGACCTATATTATTCTTAATATATATCAAAGATTTGGATGATGAAATAACAAGCAAGGTGTTGAAATTTGCGGATGATACAAAATTGTTTAGAAGGGTTAAAAGTGATGGAGATAGACAGCATTTACAAGATGATCTTGACAGGTTGATCAAATGGTCTGAAAAGTGATAAATGCTGTTCAATTTTGGGAAATGTAAATGCCTCCACACAGGACATTGGAATGAAGAGGTAGAATATACAATGGGGGGTACTGTACTAAGTACTACTGAAAAAGAAAAGGACTTAGGGTTAACCAGTAGTGCTGATATGAAGGTTTCATAGCAGTGCGGAATTGCAGCTTCAAAGGGAAATCAAATCCTTGGATTAATTAGGCGAAACATAACGTATAAGGAAAAAGAACTAATAATACCGCTGTACAAAACAATAGTTAGGCCTCATTTAGAATATTGTATTCAAGCGTGGAGGCCGTATCGCAGGAAGGACATAGATATGCTAGAAAGAGTGCAGAGGAGAGCAACTAAAATGATACCAAAACTGAGGGATCTTAGTTACGAAATACGCCTAAACAAATGCGGTTTAACAACACTAGAGACCAGGAGGTTGAGAGGAGATCAGATAGAAGTGTTTAAAATATTGAAGGGTTATGAAAATATTGATAGAAATAGTTTTTTCTCATTTAAGAAAGATAGAAGGACTAAAGTACATGAACTTACATTAGCAAAGGAGCAGTGTAAATAAGAAATAAGAAAGTTCTCATTCTCACGAAGGACTGTAAATGAATGGAACAGATTATCTGCTGATTGTGTGGGTGCTAGTAGTGTGAATATGTTTAAAAATAAAATCGACACATACCTCAGACGGGCTGGATACACATAGATAAAAGGGTCGGACTCTCGATAAGCCAAAGGGCTTCCTTGTCCACCTGCCACCTAGAGTTAATTCTCTGGGTGGCAATCTTGTTAAATCTTGTTAAACGGATAGATGTTGATGGGTGTGTCTTCAAACTGGAAATCAGTTATGAGTGGGGTTCCACTGGGATCAGTACTGGGACCTATATTATTCTTAATATATTTGAACCAATTAGACGATGATATAGCTAGCAAGGTGTTGAAATTTGTAGATGATACAAAAGTGTTTAGAATGATTAAAAGTGATGGAGATAGACAGCATTTACAAGATGATCTTGACAGGTTGATCAAATGGTCTGAAAATTGGCAAATGTTCAATTTTGGGAAATGTAAATGCCTTCACATAGGACATGGGAACGAATATGTACAATATACAATGGGGGAACTGTACTAAATACTACTGTAAAAGAAAAAGACTTAGGGCTGACAATTAGTGCTGACATGAAGGTTTCAGAGCAGTGTGGAATTGCAGCTTCAAAAGGAAATCAAATCCTTGGATTGATTAGGCGAAATATAGCATATAAAGAAAACGAACTAATAATACCGCTGTACAAAACAATAGTTAGGCCTTATTCAGAATATTGTGTACAAGCGTGTAGGCCATACCGCAAGAAGGACATAGATATGCTAGAAAGAGTACAGAGGAGAGCGACTAAAATGATACCAAAACTGAGGGATCTTAGTTATGAAAAACGCCTAAAAGAATGTGGTTTAACAACACTAGAGACCAGGAGATTGAGAGGAGATCAGATAGAAGTGTTTAAAATATTGAATGGTTATGAAAATATTGATAGAAATATGTTTTTTTCAGTTAAGAAAGATAGAAAGACTAGAGGACATGAAGTTACATTAGTAAAGGAGCAGTGTAGATTAGACGTAAGAAAGTTCTCATTTTCACAAAGAACTGTGAATGAAT
This sequence comes from Paraescarpia echinospica, assembly GCA_020002185.1. NCBI lineage: Eukaryota > Metazoa > Annelida > Polychaeta > Sabellida > Siboglinidae > Paraescarpia > Paraescarpia echinospica. The sequence continues at coordinate 122,991 of JAHLWY010000130.1, forward strand.
GGAACAGATTATCTGATGATTGTGTGGGTGCTAGTAGTATGAATATGTTTAAAAATAAAATCGACACATACCTCAGAAGGGATGGATATATGTAGATAAAAGGGTTGGACTCTCGATAAGCCAAAGGTCTTCCTTGTCCACCTGCCATCTAGAGTTAATTTTCTGGATGGCAGTCTTGTTAAATCTTGTTAAATCTCTATACGACAGTGTATATGTTACGCTTGCTGAAGGGAACACGGCATCGACCATTGCTGGTGTTCTCTCCGGCACAAACAAATTGAGAAGTCTTGTAAAAATGATCGTTAAATTTTCACCGTTGCCACCTTTTATTACGTGTATCGACATGACCACTATGGCGACTCAACATGGCGACTCCGTCTTTGTGTTCGACGTGAGATACTCGATCGTGAAATGCGAATACATTCTCGCCTGCTGATTAGCTGAGTTTATTTATGGCCATTTATTCAAATATGTAAACCTACCATTAACCCCAACCATGTCTGTTTTGTGCACAGCAAATATAATCCCTTTTGTGCAACTTCCGTGTAGAGCCGACTCCTCAGGTTGTAGCAGCAGCAGCAGCAACAGCAGCAGCAGAAGCAGGTTAACGCGTTATTTGGAGTTTGACCTGCCTTTCGTGTGCGAGAAAAAGATATTCAGCGTGTGGACAAACGTCGCATTGTAGTGTAACAAGTCGATCTCTTAGGAACCCACACGCATATATACAGTAGAGTTTAAAATACATATCAGCACGTTTGATCAATTAAAAAATGTATTGTTTTATTGTCCAAAGTAGAACCGCTGTGTTTTGCTAATTATATTTTACTTGACGTTGACGTGTGATTTGGTTGACGCCAATTATGGCGTTCGGCGTTGCAGTTGGCGTTCGATTCCTAAGGTTGCTACTGGATTCTAATAAGAGTTCTTTTGTGTCATCGCAATCGTTTCTAGCAAATTAGTGCAGTCAAATAAATTAACATTCCAAAGATAAATATAGATTTTTAAAAAATTGTTAACAGGCAAACGTTCTTCGCGGTGGTTGTTAGGTGTAATTCAATTCAATATAGGGCAATGCGTTGTATCTGATGACTTCCCCAACATTGACAAAGAAAGTCCACCAATACAGAAATAATATATGCAGAGGTCGATGTAAGAGAAACCAGGCGGAAGTGGTGTCACGTGGTAGTTTGATAGGTCCAGCGGGAGTGTATTGCTGCCACCTAACGTTGTGACGACCACAGCAATAACTTCGACAAGTTTTGTGATATAGAAAAAGCTTGTAACAAAGCTTTAACTGAAGTAATGCGCGACACAATTGCGATTGAAGCGTGACTGACACTGACATCTTGATCTTGAGATCCAGAGTTTGTCTGTAAACTAAGTTATGCATGTGCGATCATGAGGTTGAACGTATCAGCAAATACATATCTTCCACTGCGACGTAACATCTGCATTCGCTTGCACGGAGTGCTTTAGCTACATATTTACAATTAGTGAATAATCTACGCATAGGATTTGACGATATTTTACAAAAAAATACATGCTTACATTTCTGGAGACTATGTAGTATAGATGTATGTATGTACGTGCGTGCGTGTGTGCGCGTGTGTGTGAAATGTTAACCCTCGGAAGAAAGGTAACATCCGTATTTCAAAATGCCATGTTGTTTAAAGGTTCATGCCAGTTCCGGGGCCTTAATTCGAGTGTTCGTAATGTTACGCGTATTTTCTGCGATTGATCAGAGGACGGCCGATCGGTTGGGAACATTTTTTGTACCGTGGGGGTTAACCTCTATTTTCCAAACATTAGTAATGTTATAGTAATTGACGTTTAGGAACCGATCAGCACCCTTCTGGTGGGCGGCACTCAAACATGACATGATCGACAGTTAAGAAAGACTCTGCACATAAAATATGTTCCGATGTGAGAGTAGTAAGCGGGACAGTATCACCGTGGCTGACAGTAGGTACTAAGGCCTTAACGTAACGTCGCCATACATTTTCGGGTCGTTCCGCCTCATAAAAACAACGTCGCCCTGTTTCATTGTCCTCCACGTCTTCGTTGAGAATCGATCACTCTCAATGGCCAGGCGTTGAACGATCGCCGCCCACCCACCGATCCTTACACCCCCACAACCGCCCACCCGCCCACTTTACACTGTACCACACGCATACCAAATGTATGGTGACACCGTAGCAAACTTACACTACGCGACTATGTTCACAAATCCGTAGCGTGGTGGATGCGTGTCTTGTGAAGGTATAATTCTTGGGTGTTGTACTGGTTTCGTATATGAATGTGTGTATGTATGTGTGCATGTGTGTGTATGTGTGTGTGTGTGTGTGTGTACGTGTGTACGTGTGTACGTGTGTACGTGTGTACGTATGTACGTATGCACGTATGCACGTATGCATGTATGCATGTATGCATGTTTGTATGTAAGTATGTATGTATACAAAATACATCTAAAACATTGTTGTTTACAAGCATTGACATTGTCAATACCAAGAATAACACTGCATCACAGTCCGAACTAAACGTATTTTAGTACCATGGAATATGGTATGACTGGAACGTAAAATGACAGACATAATAACTTACCTAACCACCGTTGCACACAAACCACTTGAATTATTAGCTTGACTTGTAAAAAAGGGTTGCGGAGAAGAGGTGGAAGTAGTGAAATTTCTTCTCGTAGAAATGAACTGTCAGCAATAGCATACAATTCGAAGTGATCGAACTAGCTGTATTTCTCGGCATGCTCGCGTTCGACCAGTAGATTTTTAGGGGAAAACAGGTTACACCTTAGCAACTACATAAATATAATTCTAACAGACCTGGGGCCGGTTTCATGAAGCGTACTTAAAGTTACGCAATTACTTAACGTCACGTGCTTGTGTAAACTCCTGTGCTCGCTTATATTAAAAAAATCACGTAATTTACTAATACAATCATCTTGGCGTTAAGAACGTTCTTAGCCGCTTCATGAAACCTGCTGCAGTAATCGGAATTTGTACAAATAGATCCATGCATTATAATGACAAGCATATGAATTAAAGTCACAATAAAAAACTAATTCACAACGTAAAAATAAGTCAGCATCAAAGGTGAGGGGCTTACCGCGACATACTCTGTTCATTGAGTTAAAACCAACATTGGAATTAGGGTGTTCTTCGTTGCAGCACCCTGTCTGGAATTTGCTCTCACCTAGTATTAGATCAGTTGAAGATATTACGCAATTTCGCCGCCGTCGTTTCTCAGTATTTAGGCGCAAAAAGTTGCCTTATTATTATTATTACGAGCTTCACGAAATATATGTAACGCGTCGATACTATAACTTCATCTCTGTAATTGATATTCATCAGTTTGCACCCGCCAATGGAGCTACACAAAGCAAGCGAAGCAATTATAACAATTGCAGTTTTTGAACGTATATTCGTTCCCATAGCTAACTGTAATCGAGCTAGCGTATGTACGTGTTTATCTTAACATTTTCCTCCGCAAAACTTTCAGGGATTAATCTATGACTCCACGAATGAAACGTAATACTGTTATTTGTGTAACACTTTATTTGGTAACATATGTACACACACCACACACAGACAACACAAACACACACACACATACACACACACACATACACACACACACGAACATACACACACACACACACGCACGCACACACACACACACGCACGCACACATATACACACAGACGCAATACGCACTCACGCACACACGCACACACACACAATACACACGCACATACACACACATGTACACATACGCATGCACGCACACGCTCACACACACTCGCGCGTGCACACACGCACACACGCAATACACATTTCCTCTCAGTGCCAAACACGCAAAGCGAGGCCCAATATGTCGAGAAGGAATGCACCTGTTCTAATATGTTTGTCAAGTGCATATAGGCCATGGGCCATATATGCCCCTCGTGCACCCCCCCACAACTCTACCAATCCATGTTTTTTTAAGCTTTGGGGTCCCTTGAAGATGATTTCAAGTGGTAACAGTGAAAAGTTTGGTCTCACTACCCATTTCCAACCTATCTTGGATGGTACCCTGAAATATCGTATTTGTCGTCAATGTCGCGTGGTATTTAATCACCCACACCACAATCGTCATTGTATAGTCATATGTGTCTCAATATGTACTTATTATATGTCGAATTGAAGGTTTTCATATGCTGATCATAATAATAACATACAATAGATATTTACTATTATGGCGTGCGCCATAATTAGCATAGAATAAGTACACCCCATTCTCACTCGTGACCGTATAGATGACAACTTCATTTTTGTCAAATATATAAATTTCCCTTGATCCCATGGCCTCTTTAAGATCAAAATAATAGTGCATAACACACTGCAGCATCATATCTTTCATTTGATACCAGAATTGTCTTTCTGTCATTACAAATGGATTATATATGACGCTTCAAAGATAACCGTAGTGTCAAGAGGCGTAACGCAAAGGTAACCATGGATATGGATGGCATACATGTCAAAACTGTCTAGATTATATGTGTGTGTTTTCAAGTATGCAGTTACACCAAATTAATTTCAGATGCATAAAACAAAGCACTACATATTTCATATAATGTACATGTATATTAGCTTAATGTGGTATCCAAAACTCGTGAATTAAGATGTGACAAATGTCAACAGTACAGATAAATCGAACGCCAGTATCTCACAATAATGATAGTTCAGTTTAAAGCGAATTACGTACGTATGACATTCATTTAGATGGTAGATATTGATAACACAAAATGTAGTTAGATGCCACACAGTTATTCACATCTTAATTGTCAATCAATGACATGCAATATCTAGGTTGATGTACGGACACTTGCCAAACATTGATAGCTACATAACAAATTACTGTCACTGTCAGCATAGAGTTCCATCCCATCAAATATGTCCATGTAAGACTCGTCACCATTATCAGTGTGGTCGGTGTCTACCTGAGCTATTTCAGCCAGTTCACGTGACAGCACATCTCCATCATACCAGAGTGGCTCACCGCTTCCATTACTGATGTTACAGACATTGATACGAATTAGCCTGAAGTCATCAACGTTTGACACATTTGATCTCTACCATACACAACACAAGTGAACCTGTCCAGTTCATCAATCCTTTCTTCAGGTACGTCCCATGTATCTCCCAGCTTCTTCAGTACATGAATGTATTTAGGAATCTTCAGTAGAGTTTTCACTGGTTTGACTTTGCCAATCCCCCGGAAAGCACTAGTATTGTCATATCCACTGAAAGCATGCAGAACCATCAGAGCCGTACATTTATCTTGGCCGAGATCAACTGCTAGTTTGCTGACATCAATTAATCTTTGCTTATTTCCTACTTTAGTGTCAAACAAGATGGTGATGTCTCCAATTGATGCAGCATAGTGTAGAAGAACGAAGATGTCTGAATATGGGCTCTTCACACGAACGTAATTAACATAGAGGATAACTCTTTAGTTAGTTTCCTCCTGTGATTACTTCAGAAGGGGCAGTTCATGGGTTACTGTCGTCCGGCCGTCATTGGAAGTCAGCAGAGTGGCATCCTCCTCACGTACGAAGTCATTTGTCTTCCTTGCAGTTTTGATGCATATCCATCAATCTGCCACAGCTTCAGAAGCAGTTTGATGAATTGACACTTGTTTTCACCATTGGACAAGAATGATTTCCAATCAGATTGCCTCTTGGTTGCCTCTCCTTTCAGAATCAGCTTCTCTCCAGTGTGGCCGACTCCTTCAGGTTCAGCGACCTCTCCTTTTTCCTTGTTTATGATGGTATCTCAGGGCAGTCACTAGATTCTGCAGAATGATCATCACTGCCAACTTCGTGTAACATGATGCCATGAGCTGTGTGAACTGATCCTATCCTTTTCCTGTGAGATCATTCAGAAGCTGTTCGAAATTATCAAATTATGAGTGGAATACCGTTGGTGATCTGACAATATGGTTGAAGAGAAAAGTGGACGACTGCATAACAGCTTCAGCTAGCGCTGCCTCCAACTCCAGTGAAAAGGAGTAGCTTTCACAGTGTCCCATTCTATTCAGGAGAGTTACGAGTTTTTCACTCCTGAACATATAAGGCATGAACATGCTCATGAAGATGTGTTTGGCTGCTTCCACGACCCATTGGTTGTTGCCCGGCAGATGTCCTAACCAATTGACAGAACAAGTCTCTGGGTGCGGGATAATATAGGAGCTGCCATCCCACTTATGACGTAACATAAACATTTCTGGAGTGTGTCTGATACGATAGTGTCAATTCTGTCAAAATCACGGGGAGTTGGTGGCCATTTATGATCAGGTGCTTCAGCAAACACATCCTGGATAGTCTGTCGAAGATATGTACCAGTGGTCGCGATAACATCAGTTGATCACAACTGGAAGACATGTACGTTTCACGGCTGTGTTGATGTTAATATGTGACTCATAGACTATGCTTGAATGGAACTTCCCCATATTGTAGAAGGACAGTTGGCCATTGAAGGGTTCATGGTTTTCAAGTTTGAGTTTTAATTTCTCACTCCGATAGTCAGGATTACTGTGCGCTGTATTCTCTATGCTGGATATGTACACTTGTTACAGGTCAGCCAATTCCACCATATTCCGATCATGCAGGACATCCTTCTCCACCATGCAACAGACTATGTCAAATGCCTTTTCATGGGCTTCCATTAAGTTGAGCTGGTTAACACGTGCCTCTTCAGCTGTACTTTGCCAATTCTCTGGTTTTTGTTTATAGTTCATGCAAGTGGCAATTCTTGTGGAACTTGGCTTTACAAGCAAACATATCAAAACCTCGTATTCTTGTGAGGAGCGTCTCATCCTGTTTTATTTCTGCCATCGTCGCCACAGTCTTCCATCCATCAAATTCAAACTGACTCATGCCTTAACTGGTCCAAGCGCCTTTCACTTTTACCTTCTTACCACCCTCTGATCCACAAAAAATACAGTCCGACTTGAAGATGATTTTATCGCCTTCTGTGGAAGTTCTGCGCGCTGCAGAACTTCCACAGATCGTCGGGGTGTAGATGCATCAGATGGTTGTGATGAGGTGAACTTCAGCCTGTCCATATACATGGTGAAACGTTTGTAGCATTCTCAATGGAAGCGATGATATTCCATCACTGTGTTGGGGGTGAGCTTGCACGTCGTCTCCTTCATCCTGTGGGTTAAAGTTGGATTTTCTGAAAGTATCTACTCTTTGACCTCCTGCAATTTTGCCAATTTCTTATCTGCATCCCGCATGCCAGACATGAGTTGAAGTTCTCCGTATTTTAAACCCTTTACATAAACTATACAAGTAGGTTCGACAGATTGATCACTTGTTCGTTTTCGTTTTAATGGTAAATACATTCAAAGGCAGGTAAGTAATACCAGCTGGTCAAATTCGGGTAAGTAACAAAGCTTATAATTTATCGTTAGCCAACTTAAATAAAAAAATTACTTATCGATATCTATGAAATTGACCTGAGGTATTCGTAAAAGCTGCAATTGAGACATAAATAATATAATATGAGACTTAACTACTAAATATAATACTGCAAATAATAGATACGAGTCGCATTCGGTCAAGCTTTCTGACGATATCGCTGTGAGACCGCTGTTCGAGGATGGCCCGTGCTGGGTGAGCGCGTCGCGATTATCGCTCATCGACGCAAATACGTTGGGGCCGACCGGAACGTTGTCTCAAAGTACTGCTGACGTGGCGGCATGGTTTCTTCGAAGTTCGATCGATTAGTCACTCTGGACACTGAATATTACACACACACACACACACACACACACACACACACACACACACACACACACACACACACACACACACACACACACACACACACACACACACACACACACACACACACACACACACACACACACACACACAAGCTTGGGAACGTAACCCACGTTAACGATTCCCACCACGCTTTACGACTTTCCTTGCCATTCTCTTGGCAGCAGGACAACCTGTCTAGTTCAACCCTGGATCTGTCCCAGTCCTTCGCCAGCGCCCAGATGGCGAAATGCGTACAACAAACGTTTATATAAGCAGACCTAATTACACATCATATGACAGGTTTCCATCATTTCTATTGGCTAATGTAATATACAATTCAAACTAGGCATTGTGGAACACCCTCTCTACGATTACAGTGAAACCACCTGCTTGCCTAGAAACACTAGCAACAGAATACCACGCTTCACTCAGCGCATCTGCAACCGAGTTGCTGTAATTACGTAACTAAGGCGGTTGGTTAACAATATGTCTATCTACTGGCTTGACCTTACTCATTTATAAAATTAAACCTCAGGAAAGTAGATTTAAACATCTAGAAATAGCAGAAATGCTACATATGGGATACAACCTTGTGATCCTCACATACCATGATGAAACATGTAAGAAAACTAGTATTCCAGCTGCAATAGTACCTAGATACTGCAGAAAGAACGTAAATGACTTATAAAACAACAATATTATAGTCACTTCTTCATCACATTTTAAACAATCCATTACTGATGAAGTAAAGTGTGTAATCATTAAAAATGATCTTCGTTACTCCTCTTGATCCGCGACACTATGGTTATCTTTGAAGTATCATATCTAATCCATTTTGTAGCAGCACATTTGGCGGAGATAGATCGTAGAAATTGGTGGTGCAGAAAAGTTGATAAACAAGTTGAATTACTGATTGATAAGTATTATTCTAGCCTTAATATCATTCATAAAGTTGCAATAAACATATATTGAGTAGTAGTTGTGCTTAAAGTTAGTTAGTTAAAGTACTTTAGAACACCTTAGTATAAGTGAGTGATAATAATGTAACTCAGCCTTCGATAAGTTGTAAACAAGATTTAACAAACCTGATTATGTGGTAGAATATATAGGAGATAAAGTAACAACCATCAAACTACTTACATAAGATAATATCTGTGTAAGCCAGAACTTGCTAGATATTTTGATTAGGTAGCATTGTTGTTAAAATTAAGCAAGGGCGACAGTCGGACGGCGTAACCTAAATAAATAAAGCAGCCTAACGTAACGTAATTGATTGCATTTAAATTAGGTCACTAACGGTAATGTTAGCGTCCGTGTCAGGATAAATAGTCGGCTGTGTAATTTAAATTTTTAACCTAAAGTGTGCTGTAGTACACAGGAAACAGTCTTTGTGAAGACTAAGTTAGTCAAGTTATTAAATAAATTCTGATCGGGATATGGCGCCTTGCAAGCGGTAAGTCAAGTCAAGGCAAAGCGACACTTGGTGTGCGATCACTGCCACATTTTGCATTGTCCGGCTGTGGGAAGTCATGGGCAGAAACCATGGAGGAAGGATTCACCTTTCAGTGCACTGGGTGTTGGAAGGTGGAGTGTCTGCAAAAGGAGATAGTTAGGTTGACAGATATTGTGAAGGGAATGGAGATGGGAATTAGCAAGGAGGCAGGTCGAATGGAGAGAGACGACAGGGAGAGAGGTGAGAATACTGCAAGACTGAAGGAGAATAGCAGTGGCAAGAAAACTGAGGAAAGGAGACTGAGAGGAGGGAAGGTGATTGGAGGGGAAGAAATTGGAAAATCGACAACAGAAAACGTGACAAACGTGAAGGTGACAGGAAAGAAAGTGACCGTAGAGAAGGAGGGAGGGAAGATGGGACGGGAGAGGAGAGAAGAAAATGAGACGGGACGAAAGATGAAGGGACGAAAGGAAGTGCGAGCAAATGTGATAGAAGAGAAGTCGATAAAAGGGACGCTGACAGGAGGAAAGGTGACAAGAGAAAAAGCGACACGAAAGAATGGATCGGAAGAGAATGTGACAGGAGAGAAGACGACAGGGGGGAAAGACAACAACCAGACAGATGCAAACCGAAGAAGGAGCTATTCTAAGGCAGTGATTGAGGAGGCAATGAGGAAAGAGAGGGTGTTCATGGGCGACTCCATTATGAGAAAGACGGACAAGACACTGAGCGAGGGGAAAGACGTCGTTGTTTGTCTACCGGGGGCTAGGATTGAACATGTGACTGACATGGCAAGGGGGGTCTATACTGGTACATGTAGGAACAAATAATGCAGGCAGGGAGGGAACAACTGCGATAATACAGAAGTATAGACAGTTAGTGAGGAAGCTAAAGAAGACAAGAGTTGAACAGTTTATTCTGTCAAGAATTTTGCCAGTAATGGGAGGAACGGGGGCAACGTATAGAAACTGCAAGAGGATGGCGATCAACGCACTGGTTGAGAAGATGTGTGAAGAAGATGGGGTGGGATTCACAGATTTATGGGGATACTTTGTTGGGAGGGAAGATATGTACATGAGAGATGGCCTCCATCTTAGTGGAAAGGGGGCAGCAGTTTTCTCAGAGAACCAGCTGCGATCTGTTGACAGTGGGACAGGTTGCATCTAGTTAAACTAGATTCGCAGGGGGGACTCCCAGAAAAGCCTGAAAATGGAGGCATAGATAAAGACAGCACAAATAAATCAGCAAATAACAGTCTGGAGAACTCTTCTGAAGCTGGATATAAATGTGTGTGTTTAAATGCAAGGAGTATAGTAAACAAAAGAAATTAACTAAACATTATGGTAGAAGATATTGACCCTCATATAATAGGTAAAACCGATTCCTGGACCACCACCGATATATCAGATGCTGAATTGGGACGGACAGGATATGAAATGTTTAGAAAAGATAGAATAGGAAGAAGGGGAGGTGGATTTATTTCATATATTAAAGAATCTATCCAGGCTTAAGAAATAAAATTAGAAAGAGAAGTAGATTGCGAAGAAGCTGTTTGGTGTAACATAGTTACAGGAAACTCAATGTTAACAGTTGGGTTAGTTTATCGAAGTCCAAACATAAGCATAGAAGAGAATGAAAAAATACAAAACGCTATAAGGGAAGTAAGCAAACGGGACTGTATTATTATGGGGGATTTTAATCACGGGTATATACAATGGAAATCTCTTCAGAGTATGGGGAGTGAGGACCACAAGTTTTTAGTTTTACTTCAAGATACTTTCCTGTCTCAACATGTGCTAGAACCAACCAGGGGTGAGAATGTGTTAGACATAGTTTTGTCCTCACAGAATGAATTAGTTGACAATGTCAAGATATGTGAGCCACTGGGGAGTAGCGATAACAACCAAATACATTTTACCATCAAAGTAAAATCAGAAAGGAAAAGTAAAAAGCAGTATAGGAGAAATTTCCACAAAGGAAGGAGTAAGGATATGAGGAAATATTTAACAAAGATAGACTGGAATAACACACTGAAAAGTAGGACAGCAACAGAATGCTGGAATATATTAAAGAGTGAAATTAAGTGCATAGTCGATAAATTTATACCTTTCAAAAACAAGGGAAACGGTCCAGAAGAAACACTTATCGAAAGAAGCCATTAGAAAAATTAAGTATAAACAAATGATGTGGAAGTCATATATATGTACTGGAAATGATGAAGACTGCAACAGTTATAAAGAAGCACTTAACGAAGCTACAGCTGAAATTAGAAATTCAAAGAGAAGCTATGAACAACAAATAGCTAGTAATATAAAACATGACAGCAAGAGTTTGTATGCGTATGTTCGAAGCAAACAGATAGTTCAAGATAAGGTCGGTCCTCTAGAAGATAGTTCTGGAAATATATTATCAGAGGGATTCTTAATGGCAGAAGACCTGAATGAGTACTTTAGTTCAGTATTTACCAGAGAAGATATTAGTTCACTGCCAATACCAGAGGCTAAGTTCGAGGGGGCAAATTCAGACTATTTAGGACAATTAATTGTAACCCCGGAAATGATAGCTAAGAAAATAAGGGCTATGAAGAATAATAAATCACCTGGAGTGGATGGGATTCCGGCCAAACTACTATTAGAAATTGTAGAACAAATTAGCGCACCGCTTGCAACAGTCTTCAATTTGTCATTAGAAGAGGGAGTAGTTCCTTTAGAATGGAAAGAGGCAAACATTATACCGTTATTTAAAAAAGGTTCGAGAAACAAGTCAGAGAAATATAGACCAGTGAGCATACCAACAGTGATTTGCAAATTATTAGAAAGACTAATTAAAGATCACATGGTGGATTTTCTTTTTAAACAAAACTTCATAAACCCATCTCAACATGGTTTTTTAAAGCGAGGTCATGCTTAACAAATATGTTATGTTTTTTGGAAGACATCACTAAGTGGGTAGATGAGGGATCACCAGTAGATATCGTCTACTTAGATTTTAAAAAAGCTTTCGACAAAGTACCACATCAATGATTACTGCTTAAACTAAAGGCCCATGGCATAGGAAATGGTATAATAAACTGGATAGAAAAATGGCGAATTGGTAGAAGACAACGTGTAGTAGTTGATGGGGAGGCTTCAAACTGGAAATCGGTATTGAGTGGGGTACCACAGGGATCAGTATTAGGACCTATATTATTCTTAATATATATCAAGGATTTGGATGATGAAATAACAAGCAAGGTGTTGAAATTTGCGGATGATACAAAAGTGTTTAGAAGGATTAAAAGTGATGGGGATAGACAGCATTTACAAGATGATCTTGACAGTTTGATGAAATGGTCTGAAAAGTGGCAAATGCTGTTCAATTTTGGGAAATGTAAATGCCTCCAGACAGGACATGGGAACGAAGATGTAGAATATACAATGTAAAAGAAAAGGACTTAGGGTTAACCATTAGTGCTGATATGAAGGTTTCAGAGCAGTGCGGAATTGCAGCTTCAAAGGGAAATCAAATCCTTGCATTAATTAGGCGAAACATAACGTATAAGGTAAAAGAGCTAATAATACCGCTGTACAAAACAATAGTTAGGCCTCATTTAGAATATTGTATTGAAGCGTGGATGCCATATCACAAGAATGACATAGATATGCTAGAAAGAGTGCAGAGGAGAGCAACTAAAATGATACCAAAACTGAGGGATCTTAGTTATGAAAAACGCCTAAAAGAATGTGGTTTAACAACACTAGAGACCAGGAGATTGAGAGGAGATCAGATAGAAGTGTTTAAATATTGAATGGTTATGAAAATATTGATAGAAATATTTTTTTCTCAGTTAAGAAACATAGAAGGACTAGAGGACTTGAAGTTACATTAGCAAAGGAGCAGAATAGATTATATATAAGAAAGTTTTCATTTTCACAAAGGACTGTAAATGAATGGAACAGATTATCTGCTGATTGTGTGGGTGCTAGTAGCGTGAATATGTTTAAAAATAAAATCGACACATACCTCAGACGGGCGGTTTTCACATAGACAAAAGGGTCGGACTCTCGATAAGCCAAAGGGCTTCCTTGTCCACCTGCCACCTACAGTTAATTCTCTGGGTGGCAATCTTGTTAAATCTTGTTAAATCATTTGTAATGACAGAAATACAATTCTGGTATCAAATGAAATATAATATGCTGCAGAGTATTATGTATTATTATTTTGATCTTAAAGCGGCGATAGGATCAAGGGAAATTTATATATTTGACAAAAATAATGATGTCATCTATGCGGTCATGAATGAGAATGGGGTGTAGTTATTCTATGCTAATTAGGGCGCACGCCATAATAATAAATATCTATTGAATGCTATTATAATGATTAGCATATGAAAACCTTCAATTCGACATATCATAAGTACATATTGAGACACATATGACTATACAATGACGATTGTGGTGTGGGTGATTAAATACCACGCGGCATTGACGACAAATACGATATTTCAGGGTACCATCTAAGATAGGTTGGAAATGGGTAGGGAGACCCAACTTTTTCACTGTTACCACTTGAAATCATCTTCAGGGGACCCCAAAGCTTAAAAAAAACATGGGTTGGTAGAGTTGTGGGAGGGTGTACGAGGGGCATATCTGGCCCATGGCCTAATAACTTGTCAGAACAACAATGGCGTTGTGAAGGTTGTTGGCGCCCGGGTGCAAAACATAATCTAGCGTCCCCCTGACACATCAGCAAACTGAACTGGTAATGCAACCGCGCAAATTGAAAAGTACTTGCATGTAGTTTATTTCCATTTAAACTTTATTATATTGCAAACAGGACTATAGGCTGTTCAATAACGGTTCAATATTGAATCACAAATAATAAACAATGAACGCATTTACAAACACAAATAAGCATGCACACCTAAGAGGAACTTTGCACCAAGACCGCTTTTCATACTTTGCTGTAAACTGGTCAATTATTTGCTCGAAGGTTATTTGTTGTACAGTCGCTATCTCTGCAGAGGACGAAGCTACTGTGGCGATCTGGTTCTATAGACGCTTTCATGGGTCGAGAGATTAACATCACCTTACTGAATGCGTGTTCACATCTAGCTGCGGCTGTGATCAGAATTTGTAACGTGACATGTAGATTCGGGAATTACATTTTCATCGTATAACACGATGAAGGTCTACTGTTTCAGGTGTTCCAAACAATATCACAGCAAGTGATTCCTGACTGGCATATTGAATACCAATCACGTTTAAACTGTGGTTGTCACAACTGAAGAGCAGAATCGCGTATGTTATACAATGTTATCCGCTTGATGGGTATAAGTTGACCATCTATTCGGCACCCCTTGACCCGGCCGCCGGGTGCCAGTGAACCCCGTGCTCTCGCCACAGCAGAACAACGAGGGCAACAGGCTAATAAATAAGTCACAGCAGCGATCAAAAGGGGCACCAGGGCTGAATGCAGAAACTGAATAGAGAGGAGCACTGACCACGTGACCTATGCAGCTCGCTGACGGACACTAACACAATCACGCGCAGTCTTCTTTAGAAGCAGTATATTACGTTCGATGTCCCAGGAGCTTGGAGGCATGACTCGGCTAACAATGCGTTGGCGACCACATGTCCAAGACGTATAGTGGCAATACATTTGCAAGGTCATAAACACCCTAATTGAAACCAAGTTAAGTAGTATTCAAAATCATCCCAGCATGACACAAATATGGCGTCCTAGATATAAACAATAATGTATACAAAATAACCTGCCGATAAAGACTGCGAGATGCAGTCGAAATATTCAAAATTAAAAAAAGTTTCTTGTCAGGTAATTATGTCATATTATAACAACCGGGAAACGGGATCTTCAATCCATTCAAAGGGTTTACAAAATAGGTCTGAAAATGTCTCATTCGCGAACTAGTTTGTCGGACGAGTGCTTACACTAGGCTGTAACTTCATTGTACATTTAAGAAACTGATACATCTGCTATTTTAAAACAACTTTGAATCAGTACAGTTAGATCGTATGACTAATTATCTTGGACAGTTGAGCAACAGAAACACGTAGTTGCATATCTGTCATTCTTGCCTGTCCATAATCCAACATCTCCAAATAATGCATTTCTTTGGGCATATTTACTCTTCCAAAGTACATTTATCAGTAGTTTAGTAGTCCAGATGTTGGATAGGGTAAGTAGGTATAGATACAATGTAATGATTGATTACTTGATGAGTCGATACAGATCGAATGTAATGATTCTATGATTACCTCATTTGCGTATATATGCAACATGAATGAAATAGAACAGTTGAAGGTGATTATGGAATTTGGAAGCTCTCTGACAAAAGGCAAGGCAGCAGTATGTGATGATACTCCGAAGGTGTGACCTGATTCATTGTCATCAATTGTACGCGCCACTGAAGATGGATCCTTGTCAATCCACACATACACGGTTTCTCTGTTGGACACCGTTTTATTGTCTATTCGCACGTGGCTACTTCACGCGTAAGCGTCAGACATCACCGCGTCTTCTATGGAACTACATCAACACCACAACCAGTTATATGAGGCCATCAAGGGAGATGGATGGGGCGTGGGGTTGAACGGCAGTTAAATCGTTTTTTCTCAGGTGAAGAGTTGCAACTCATGGCATTGCGAACCAATTTCACATCAATAGTACATTACTGTCGCAATGGGTTTTAATAGAAATATGTCTACACACGGGGTAATATTGTTTTTGTAAATGCTCCTGTGCATAAATTTAAGCATATATTTCCTTAATTGCATATTTTATGACTTAGGGGTGATCAACAAAGTATTTCACGCTTAGGGGGTGGGGGTCTCTGGGCGAGCGTTACGTAACGACTAAAACGAAAACGTGTTAGATCGCTTAGCTGTTAATATCAGACTAATAGCAACAGTAATTTTACTATGTCGTTTACAACCAGTAGCGCGTCTTTCAATGTTTTGAGCGTATCAGTACAAAATAAGGCGTAAAGGGCTTCGATATATATATATATATATATATATAATTATATATATATATAATTATATATATATATATATATATGTATATATATATATACATGTATATCGAAGCAGGTTACAAAGGTACCCTTGAAGATGACGCAGAGTTTGGCGACTGCTGTTTAGCCGGCCGTGATTCTTCTTTGAATCTCCTTGTCTTAGTTTTAGTATTTGATGCTGTATTACTGTTCCAGGTAGACGTAGCTTTCAACGTTCACTATCTGTGTGGTGTTGATATATGCATCATTTTCTACCTTCAGTTTTGTCTTCGAAATGTTCACCTTCAGACCTTGTTTTTCACTTTCATCAGCTAGCTCCGGCAGCATTTTTGTAGTTCTTGCGGTGTAGTAGCGCACACGTGTATGTTGTCGGCGAAGCGAAGATGACTGAGATATTCTCCGTCTATCCTCAACCTCTAGCCTCTGTTTACAGATGGGTATCCTCAGTGTTTTCCTCCGCCACGCGTTTCGGTATCAAGGAGGTAGATGTGTAAGATGCCATTGCTCTTCATTATTGTACTATTGTGGTTATCTAACAGTTGGTAGACAACACAAGACACGACAACATTGTTTTATGTACATTGCTACCGGTGATTTATCATATGGTTATTTGCCGGGGACCATTTGCAAGGTGTAAGTGCGTGATATAATAATAACTGACATGCGCGTGTGCCTCTACGTGTATGTGTGGGCGCGCGCACGTGTGTGTACAAGTGCATGTGTGTTTATCTGTGGTTACGTCGTTTGTGTATTTACCCGTTTCGTTTTCATTCGTTTTGTTGCGATATATAGAAATTTCCTTGGAAGTTTGGATTTTAAGCGAAAGAAACCTACTTTAAGACTGGATATGACTGAAAACCATACCTTGGTGCATTCTGCATTTGGGGTGGTTTACGGACGTGTCGTATCAGTCAGCGGCACGCCTAACTAGGTTCTTAACCCAAAATGTTCAGTACATTTAGGTGAAGTCCCGATGCAATGCAATACGTCTTCGTTTGCACTATTTGACATCCACCGCATCGTCATCCAACAAAGAGCTTCCCCATCAACGTCATTTAACAAAGAGCTTCCCCATCAACGTCAACATCTCTACAATATGTCAATAAAAACGTCATAGCGACGAACTATTTGTGGATGCTCAATAGGAGATCGTATATCCCTAGAGAAGAACGACGCATTCATCTTACCAAGCGCATCTCTCCTAGCGCAGGCTATTTGTAAGTTGCAAGCGGGACTTTATGGGCAATGCTCGTAGTTCCTCGCTTGATCATCACAGACACCCTGTGACAATACTTTGACAACCAGCGTCTAGGGCAGACAACGGATGATTGGGTAAAATGTGTCCCACGTGAACATAATACTATTTTTTCATAGAATATTATTGTTTATGTTGCGTATACAACAAAACAAAACAACTCACTGTTTTAATATTGACAGCTCTGTAAACTTCGCTAGATTATCGTAATTGTTTTCATATGTATTAGTTACAAACTAGGTACATCATATCACATCAAACTTCTCAAAGTTTCACAGTCATCACTTTCTATGGCGTATGCTATAGCGGACGAGATACGTCAATGGTTGATATGCGTAGGGCGATTAATTTACTTGATTATCTGATTAGATTGATGTTTTCATTTATGTTAGCTTAATTAGTTCTTTTGGAAGTTAACTAGTAAGTAAATATATTGTCTCACCTTACATTAACATGCCATAGATTACGTTAATGTAATCGCCCCGTGCTGTAATCATGCCGAGGGGCGTGGCTTGGTGGAGCACGTGACGGTGTTTTTACACGCGCAGATTGCAGAGCCAGCCCACCCGGTATCCGTTATATTGCACGCGGTGGGCAGCACCTAGCCAGATGCTGTTTGACTTCGTACTGTACTGCGAACACCGCATTACTGCCAACGTCTATCTTCTTGCGAACATCGCAGCAGAAGTCCGTGTGAGGTATTTGATAATTATTATTATGAAAATCCGTTGCACGCACATGATGACGGTAATGTTGTTGCTTTGGTAGAAGATGCGTCGCCCAGTCTAATAGTTTCGGTAGCTTGCTCAGTTTAGTAGTTTTATTAGTATATCTGTTGTTGTGAATGTTAGGATTAATAGTAGCGTATACTGTCTTGTTCAAACTGGTACTTTTTGTTTTGTTGTTTCGGCTGGTGATTTTGTTGCTGTAGCCTCTAAACATGTTACGTCCGCGTGGTGCACAATATGACATTATAGCAGTTGTTCAAGTATACCAATATGTAAGTCAGCTTCTGAATCGAAGGGAATAGGAGAAAGCAGTATATGCAGTATGCGTTAGTTCACTATTAGTTTTTTTGTCGATGATGGTATCCTTCTGTTTTTAAGTTAGTTGAGAATTTACTATCGTCAAAGAGGCGCTTCGTCTTTTGTTTGGCATACATTGAAAACCGACATACATAATGTCTATACATCATTGACAACACGTATAAGCAAGACACTTTTTGCCAGTCTTTCCCTATCTGCATAAGAAACGGAAACACGTGCTCGTGTGCTTCAGATTGATGGCACTATTCCTAACAAAACGTTCCGACCAAGCTACTGACACATGTTGTTCTCATTATTCGCTGGTATAATTAGTTATTAATTTAAACATTTATAGGTAAATTTCTCCTTTCTGAGTTAATAATTTAAATTGATCAAAACTGGTATTAAAAAGGATGCATACCGGTGCATCATCTATCGCTTTTGCTAGTGCAATATTTCCTAGAAACAGTGTCATGGATTGAGTCTGTATTCCACTAGGTCAGAACGATATTGACGCGCAAACATGATACCTTACGTCGCACTGTTGGCCACGGCGCTGCTGCTTTTACTAGGAGAAGGACACTGCAGTGATCCATGCCAGGTATTTAATCATTCCACTATTCTCAGAACAAATCAGCAGATTTAATTCAGAATAAAGCGCTAACGCATATGCTGAATAAAAAAGCATATAATACAAATATATAAACATATGTTATCATTATCTTGTTTTATATTCTGAAACAGTAGTATCTTTTATAAATGCCAAATACAATCTTATCAATGAACATTTCAGACAATGTCGTGCCCTGTCGGAGAGTTCTGTGTGTCTGTGGTACCGAACTGTGCTCAACCTCCGTGTGCCAGAGTTGGCTTTTGCGTCTCCTCAGGTAAGTCATGTCTATGGACAGATTTACTAATGTGTGAAACTTGTACATAAGAATGCATAGGCGCCGGATCAGGATGGTTTGGGAGATTGAGCCCTCCAATATTTTGGTGGGGGGGCTGGAGATTAATTGTGTGGGGGGCGTGATAATACTTTGTATCGATAAGTACAAATGGTTAATATTACCGAAATATTCCCAAGTCCAAATAAGAAATGAAAAAGATATGAACTCACTATAACAACAAGCTAATATTTTGTTACGACTGCAGACATGTGGAGTTTCTTGGAACAATCGCCCTTCTCATCCAATCTCCCAGTGTTGTATTTCTTCATCCATTTAAACTATGATGATACCCGCCTGTTTTGTCAACGTGTCCACAGCATTACCAATGATAATATTTCTTGTATGAACTTTTCCAATCATGGCTGGCCTCTGTTGATTCCTGATATCGTTGATTTGGCGGTTCCTCCGTTTTGAACGTTTCATCTCCGTTTTCCTTTGCTTCAACTATTCCAGAATAGATCACCAATGTCATGTTTGGCCAGCTATTAATGCAGCAGGGTGTATCTGTGAACATATTTTACATATTAGTTACCTGCGCACGTATGGGTGAACTCGTTTATACCCAATTGTCATTTTGTGGATCAGTTAACGCCCATATTGCCGGATTCAGTCTGGGGTGCACGTTGTCGTAAAATGCCGGGTTTTAAAAGGGTGGGACATATTGGTACTTGCTGTTAAAGTCACGTTATATATGTCATAGCCGTAGCAAAAAAATAAGGCTCTGCGAAATATAACAATGCCACACACCTTATAGAAATTAAAATGCATTCGTTTATTTGGAACAATAGCATAAGTTAAAGTGTTCCAAAAAAGCTGTCGAGCTTATCCATCTACCAGTGTTAAAAAAACTAACAATTTGGAATTACAATCAAGAATATTGTGCAAGTAGCTAGCCAGTATAACCTTGCTGAACTCACACAATTTAACTTATGTGTATTGCGCTATTCTGATAGAACACCTGACGTCACGTGTGCCTACTCTTTCAAGTTCGCCTGCCGGCGAACTGAAGGCACAAGTCTAGTTTGTGTTGCTCAGTAACCCAAATATTTTGGCTGTCCATATGTTAGCATTTACATTATTTTTCTCAGCTGATTACGCCGATTTTTAATATATAAGTTGTTTTATTTATATTGTAACTGATATGCGTGTATCCATAGCTGCCAGAGCAAACCCGGCACTTTACTACAACTAAAACGTCGTCGAATTTGTCGCAGCAACGTGTCAAGATTTATGTTCGCACGGTTCACGGTATGATATTATGTAACAGTTATTCATGCACATAGCTGTGTAGCTCATGTTTTGAATCAAAGGAGATAAGAGAAACCTATATATGTGCCGGCGTATTCGTACACGAGCAAAACGAGAACTGTTAGCGTCAAAACGGCGTCACAGCCACGTCATAGTTCAGCGTTTATTGGTAAATCACTGGGGACGTGTCTCAATATGCCAACCGTCGGGAACTTTGATAGTTCACCAGAATCTACTACTTCGACTACGAATTCAAAATAAACCACTGTCATGATATTGCTGATTGTAATTGTAAATGGTTAGTTTGCATTATCTCTTGTACGTGTAAATGCCAAAACAATTCAGTTTTGTTTCCCTTTCACAATATATTGGATAGTTGGTATCACGTATTGGTCTAACAGTACGTCTATTTACTTTGCATGTTGTGTTATGTTCCAGTCTCGCCGGCCATATGTCCGGCATTAGTATGTCCGCAGCCGTGTCCGGTCGACCAAATACGCAAGTTTGACAGCGCAGGCTGTAAAACGTGTGCCTGCTTCGACCCGTGCCAGGTACAGACAACACACACTATCTGTTTCTAATTTATTAACATACTGTTCATGATTCTAGAAGACGCATGTTTAAGGTATGAAGTACATTTAATGATCCCGAAATTTAGTTTTAGTTTGACTTAAACGGAGCTGTGTGTTCAACAAATCAGGCTAGCCGTTTTGTTTCCATTCTGATCTAATTGTGATAACGGCAATCTACTGAGTCAAATGTATCGTAATACCAGAGGTATGATCCGGTTATGCGATACTATGTCAACCTTAATCCCTTGCTACAATAGCTGAAAAAAATTATAGTAGCGACTACGGCCGGAACGATATTCCACTTTACGATATGATACGTACCTCGATACATAGGTTCCGATACGATTCGTATCGCAATACAGACGATACTGACTAGAATGATAAAACAACAGTGCAATCCACGTTTATTTATCAGGAACTAATTAATTATACTGAACAATAACGACATAGGCCCGCGTCTGTAGCGTGCAGCGACGATATCGTGATCGAGTAGGCGGTAGTCAATTACGGAAGTTTGACTGCTATGTCAGTCGCAGCACACTCGAGTGAGCCAAACACACATACACACACACACACACACACACACACACACACACACACACACACACACACACACACACACACACACACACACACACACACACACACACACACACACACACACACACACACACACGCATAGCAATATTGTTTAGGTTTTATTTGTTATGTTTGGTCGTTATATGAGAAATTTGGGCGGTCAGCATATGTTAAAAATATACGTATTCTGTTGAGTTCATATGATGTAATATGATTTTACGATACAAAGTAAACGTATCATCTCGCTTTACACTTCATTATCAACGTTATCGGACTAGATATTTAAAACACACCGATAAACAACATTTACATAATAAAGAATTGTACCTTTTAAGTCATCGGCATGGGTATGATGACTACATTGGCAAAGCGAAATACATTTAGTTTGTCTTTGCACATTTACCATACACATCATTCACACTTGCTCCATTCACTGACAATAATTAACTAACACACAAAAGCAAAACTCATTACGCCATTGCAGGAAACATATTATTACAACGTTTTACTGAAGTTGTAGGTCGTGTTTAGGTGGTCGTATTGGGTATGTTTTTCTTCTAATAGTTCACGTTAAACTATCATTAACGATAAATTTTGAAACCCGTTATAAAGGGTGTTCAGTGTGGACGAGACCAGGAGTGCGTCGCCCAGGCGAATGACAGCTGCATTCAAGCGGTGTGCGTAGGTAAGTCATTACACAGTTTCCAATAATCTATAGATAGTAAAACTACATTTAACTAGGCTTTCCTTGCTGAAAACATAATATATGTGACATTTTCTGTTGCAGAAATGAAAATATGCATAATTAAGATGCTTAGATAATTATTAATTATTAATAGTAATAGTGTGATAATAAACTACAGCTTAGACTTGGCCATATACAAATGTACCTGTATACATAAATATACTTATTCAATTGTGTACGTGTGTTTGTGTGCGTGCGTGCGTGCGTGCGCGCGCGCGTGTTTGTGTATATACATGTGTGTGTGAGAGAGACAGTATTGTTTCTAAATAGGTATTCACACAGCTAGCATTAACACAACCAATGGATAATTCGTTCCATTCATTCAGAGTACATTGTGAGAATATTTTCTTATATATAATAAATATTGTTTTATTTACTAATGTTACCTAACCTCCTCTAATCCAGCTATCTTCATTAATCGAAAAACAAACTGTTATATTAATATTTTCACATCTATTCAATATCCTAGACATTTCTGTTTGATCTCATCTTAATGTCACTGTCTATACTGTTTTACTCTCTGCAAGTAAAACTGTTATCTATGCTCACTTGATTTCAAGCAATACGTCACGAGTGCCTACTCTTTTTCATAGATAAACTGATATGCATCGGATGGACCGAGCCTCACTACGAAACTAACGATGGAGCCAGCATTTACTTCCAGGGCGTCGGTTTGTATGTCATGTCACAGTTCACCAGTGTAGATCAGGTAGGGTGTGACGGACTTCGTGACTTCCAAGTGTTGGTTGACCAGGAATACAGATACGGCAGAACGGATGTGTCATACATTAGGTCTGTCACGCTTGTACTGCCCGGAATAGTGGTGCTCAACATAGGACAAAACCGACAACTAACAGTGGTGAGTATTTAAATGTTCCTTCTTCTCCGATTGTTTATAATGTAACATTTGAAACTTATCAATGGCCGACGTAATCAGAACCCGAATCGGCGGTATGTCAATGCCGCACGTTTACAAATCGCATTCGTCAACAATTAGGAATTTATGGATATTTACGGTTCGCTAGCAAAAGTTGAAGTTCACAAAATATCCTATATACGCGTTTTTACGATACCTCAAATGTTCAGTCTTAAACAAAACTTACTCTAAGAAATGATATGTGTTTACAGGAGAAAGGTTTGATTTCGCATGACTTACATTTCTTTAGGTTGTTTGACTTGTGTTGTTTTCTTAGCATCCGGGAATCATCCACGATGTTTCTTGACTAAACGCAGCAGATATTGTTTCAGCTTTTCATCTTTGACATGGAGTCGGTTGTACGCCTCCATTAGGAATTAGGACAACTCCTCTTTCCGATGCATCATTACCAGTTCTCAATGTCTTTGTGAAAAATATAAAACCTCGTTTAGCCCTATTTGTGTGCCCAGTTCTGTAGATCAACTACGAGGAAAGCCGATGACTTCAAAGAAGCGCAGGATGTTGGCAGATATTAAATCCTCGGGCGGTCTTGTTGTAATTTTTGTTCAAGTATCGGTCATTTCGTGCGGTCATTGCTCATTTTCTGTCGTATTTCGTCATCTGATCCTTTGTGAAACAGAGTACCACTAAAAGCGGAAAGCGAGGAAGGTCAGCCGTTAAAATGAAACTTTATTTTTAATAATTATTATTATTGCCGTCTTGTAAATATCCCGAACATATAGGAAGAATACTACAGCTATTGTTTATTTTTTACAAATAGGGATTACGATAAATGTGACTCTACAACATGTTATACGGACCTACATTCAGCTCATATGTGGGTCAATTATCACAAGTTAAACATTATACACGCGTATTTCTTACAGATCAGCGGCGCCATCCCGGCAACGATGAGCATCACAACATTGACGATTCCTCCTTCGCCGCCCTTCTGGAGGCGTGTCACGGTGTTACGCATCGAGACCAGCTTCGGCCTAGTTGTTCAGTTCGACGGGGACATGTGGGCCTCAGTGATACTACCGCTCGCTTATCGCAACTGCATAGAAGGTGCGTAGATAGAGTAGGCCTACTAATTGCGAAATAAAGTATAGTAAGTGTGTAAGGTATGGGCAATACTCATCTAGATGATATCCGTGTCTTGATGGTTCATTAAGCCGTAGCATCATTGTTGTCCGGAGCCATTTCATACCGATTATTTGATGGATCCAGTGCAACCAGTCAGTATAATATTATGGTCCGACCTAGACAAAATTGCAACATAATATAAACATGTGCTGTTGTATACACGCCTCAAACACCTTACATGATGTAATAATCATGATTTTACGATACTTCGCTTTTTCACTGTATTATCAACACCATCGGATTACGTATCTAACCATGAGTACTGATTTTATTATGACTAGCACATTTCAAGTAATCAGCATGAACAGTTTGACTAAGTTAGCAAAGATAAATATGTTTTAGTTTTTCAACACACATTTACTGTCACTTTGGGGTGACCGCCAATATCTTCATCACCGTCGCCGCCGTCACCATGACTAGCATCAACATCACCATTAGCACATACGCGAACACTATCTTTAACACGATCCCAAGACAAGCATCACCACCACCCCTACCAGCACGACGACTACCGTCTTCGTCACTGTCCTCACTCCCAACACCATTGAACTGTTACATTACTAATTATATTTATATTGTTTCATTCAGGTCTATGTGGAAATGCCGACGGCATCCCGGTGAATGACCTCCGCACTCAACTAGGTGAAGATGTCAGCATGTTGCCGTTGAACATGATGTACTGGGCGATCGGCAACAGTTGGCGGGTGATCGATGTCTTCCCACCAGCCATCCTGGACAGAGTTCGACGGTTAGTATTTTGGAAGCACGGGCCCACGTAAAGACGGGAATACCGTCACGACGCATTTTACACTAGTCATTAATGGTTGGAAACGGTGGCGTAGATTTTATGGAAGGACCACAACTTTATTTCTAAGTTGATGGTATAGAAATGAAATGCTAGTGATGCTGGCAAAGTACTGAGTTTTGCAATATTTTGCGAAGGAGAAACATGTGTCTGTGAATAAATATGGTCATAGCTGAAAATGCGAATCCGATATTGGGTTACATGCACGGGCCAATAATATGCACTTGACAATTCGGTCCGGTGGATGCCATTTGACATATGACGTCATATTTGTTGATATTTATGAGAAGAAATTATAATTCTAATTTTTTTCAAGCAACTTGATAAAACTAATAAATAGCAAAACAGTTGATCTTGTGTTTATTAAAAATACAAATTTGCGAAAAGAAGAATCGATGCATTTCTGTCACCCCACTAATCGTGGACTGTACATACCTATCCCAATGGCAGGATATACCACTGTCTAAAGTAAATATTTTGTTATTGCAGCAGCGTGGACGGTGACGGCGAATCAGCACGGCTTGAGATAGCTCCGTTAACGGGCAAGGAACAGTAGGTGTCATTTAAATATGTTCTCCTTCGAATACTGGACAATTTCATGCAACCCACGTTGTCCCAGTTCTCCCAGCTGCATTAGGTCGTACACTTGTGTGGAAGAGTAAGGAGTCACGTCGGTGCTGATATCAGACGACATTACTTTCATCTGGCCTCAGCCCCCCCCCACTCCATCTCAGACGAAAGTGGGTAACCATTGATATGATGGTATCAATAAATTAACCGCACCGGTCCAAAGCGTAAAATATCGATGTCCCACGCTAGAAGAAACTGCCTATGACCCCTCTCCGGCTAAAGAACGTAATTTCGTCTGATATCGGACATCAACGTGTTGAGATGATCACTAGCTTTGGCGTTGAAATTGCAGGACGTTTATCGTTCGGCGGACCAGCTTACTTGCACAAACACAACTTGCTGTTCAAATGTATAGGTTGTCATTGGTTAAATTTTAAAATGTGTTGGGCAAAACGAACAGCAACGCAATACGCTACTTATATTACAGTTGTTAGTACACATGTATAACGTGATCACGGGATTAATTTACTAATTCCATTACTATTATCAGCAAACGTTGTACAGTTCAAGAAATGTTATCGGGAGCGGTTTCTTGTCACATAAATTGTAATACTGTACGTAGTTCAATGTGTACTTCCGTCCCTAGGAGTGAGGACAGCCGGGACCTGTCGTGCACAGACGACATGATGGGGATTGTTGACGAGCTGTGCGGCTCTTTGCAGAACAAAGGCGGGCCATTGGGCAAAGCCATAATGGCGATGGTGCGTAACATATCAACAAACTATCAGTGTTCGTAAACATTAATGTTGGTCCGGAAGCTCGAGACTGTCAAATTACGGTCCCAACTTATAAAACGCACTGGTCGGCACAACCGCCATTATCATTTGAGTGGGGCCATCAACTTTACAAAGTTGAAGGTCATGCTCACCACAAACAGTCCTGTCCTTCCAGTCCAAATGTATAACATTGCTACTGATCCGCCTTTTACTTAATTTAATAATAATTTTTTTAAATATCGCAACATCAATATGTTCTCTGTACAATGACAGAGACAATAACAGGAACGACAACGTTCTATTAACTGTGTAGTCTGTATATATAGTGGTTACAATGTTGTCGTCTTATGAGGTCTCATTCAACTAGTCAGCCTTTTTCAGAACATTTTTGCCAAACCGAACAAATTTGTATGTAGTTTAATAATAAAGTTAAGCATAAGTAATATGCGCTGTAACCAATATTAATCGACGCAATCAACTACAAAACGTCATTGCAAAATTAAAATATTATTACCATCTATATTATTATAAATTTAGGCACCAGTTATGATTTGTTATACGTGTAATACAGTAACAATTATCACATGAAAGTTGTTCTACTTTCCCACAGCCTGAAAGAGCAAGGTCTATCTATAACGGATGCAAGTACGACGTGTGTGCGTTGAAGGTATGTCAATCGTAGCCTGCTTGAATAACATTCAACACTTCTTTCACATTATTTTATGAACTTTACTGAGCTTACCAAATGCAAGACGCAATCTCAACTTCGGCGTTATTGGCCCACTGACAATTTTACGAATTAAATAAGTTAAATGTCAAATGTTGTGGGCACGAGTGTCGTAGCATCACACAAATCGCTGTAATGTCACCCATATACGAGGCATCCGTAACATATGACCGATTGTGTAAACAAATAAAAGCAAATGGCAGCCCTCTGCCGAGAGAAGACGCATTGTATCACAGTTGTCTTTGAACAATATATTGCTAATATTAACGAGTTTCTACGAGTCATAGACTTTATTCGTTAAGCGATCTGTAGTGTTAACGTACACTGTAGTTTCTTTCTGTGACGAAAGTGTGCACGTAAAGCATGTTCCTTGGCAGTTTGCTGATTGCGAAATCTGACATAGGTCACCTGACTGATGAATTTCTGTCTGCCACACTTCCAGAAGGATTTTGTAATACGTAGCTCTGTTTTTGTAATATTAGTTCCTTTGGTAACATTCCTACAACCAACTATTACCAACTGCATCTGATGTGGCTTTGTTTAAGCTCGTGTGTATAATGGCAATAACGGTTTGTGTATACTCTGCCATGTCCACTCACATCTTTCTATATTCAATCGCGTCCTTAGATCTGTGGTCTAAGAACTACCAATCGGAGACTTACAAAAAAAAAATACTTATTTAGAGTGATTCACTTTTCTGGTGAACAATATAGTGGTCAGCCTGTTTCCATTTAGCGGGAAATGATTTTCAGCTGCATGCACACCCATAATTAGCGACAGTTGAAATTGCATGGCTAAGCTAGCACGACCTTGAGATAGCAATACTGTGATTGGTGGTGATTCATTACCTTGACATGTTGCTCCATTGGCGGGTGCAAGCAAGTATTAATAACTAAATATAGTAACGTATGGCTTGTCATTTCATGTTGATGTCGTATTGACAGGACGACATGGAACTCGCAAGGTCTCTGGCGCAAGCCTCAATCGACACGTTTGTGGCCATCTCTGCGGCAAAGGGACACCTCACTGAAATGACAGCAGCCTAGTAAGCGATACACGGATGTGCTCATCTAAGCATCAAAGATTTGTCAGTATTTGAAAATGCATCTGAACAGTAACTGGATGTGGTGGTTCCACACATCACAAACATGGTAGTGAAATACATGATTGAGTTACTAATTACAGTATGTGCTAACTATAAAAGTGTACTGGTGTAAAGATGTGGTTAACGGTCATGTTGTTTCTTTCGACCTGGCGAGACATCCCCGATATACATCGCTGAGCCGCAGCTGCATGTGTATCGATAAGTGCTACAACCATCTTCACACGAGGGAAATCACCTTGCTGTCAACCGAAAAGAGGAACATTTGTAGATTTGTATTTCTAAAAACACAACTGCATATCACTGTCATTTTAAATGATACACTGATGGGAATAAAGCTGGAATAGTACTTGCATCATAGTGTGATGTAATTTATCTTTTTATATCACATGGATGTATGTGTGTATGCGTGTATGCGAGTATGCGTGTATGCGTGTATGCGTGTATGCGTGTATGCGTGTATGCGTGTATGCGTGTATGCGTGCATGTGTGTATATATGTATGCGTGTATGTATGTACGTATGTATGTACGTATGTATGTATGTATGTATGTATGTATGTATGTATGTATGCATGTATGTACGCACGTACGTGTGTATGTATGTAATTGTACGTATGTATGTAAGTATGTATGTATGTATGTATGTATGCATGTATGTATCTATCTACCTACCTACTTACCTACCTATATATATATATATACATATACATGTATATATGTGCGTGTATACATAAATATATAATATATATATAACCTTTCTAATATATAGCATATGACTTATTCACCCCAAATGTATGTTGACCGGAGTATTTGTTGAACTTCCAGTAATTGAAAACGAAACGTATACTATGAGCGAGCACAATGTCTTAAGAAAGACTACATGTTGAATGAATGACCAACATGCATATTGTATGCATGAGGTGATCATCAATGTTTCATTATGTATTTTCTAACACAGGAAGAACACGGTACTATACGGAACTTATTGTTTAATTGTGTGAGACCTGTAAAAAGGTCTTGAATAATTATGCTTCGTGCAATATCTAGGCACTTCCAACTGATAAATTATAATTTTGAAGTGCCTAGATAAATAACTAGACAAAATAAGCTATGTTGGGCTGTGTTCTAACAGGACAAGTGATATAACTAAGTAATGTAAATATTGACAACTTTAAACAGTGTTCGCAAAATGAACATTTCGACCGCGAAGAGTTCATGTTGTAAACGGAAAATGACATTCTAAACACACTCTATTGGTAAGATCTCGGAAGTCTGCTGTTTTAGCAACACGATCCTTGTTCTGTGCGTTCGTGACTATCCCGTGTTCAAGACAACTAAAAAGCCTGCTAATATAGTTACCACCCACGCTGATTCCGGTTTTGTTTAAGAGGATTTACGCTTAATGGATGTTGTCTTCTTCTATTTCTTCTTATTATTACTATTTATAGTTTATTTGCGAACCTGTATCAATCCAAAGCGCAGGAAAAAGGAATGAAAACAATCTATTTTTGTTGGCATATTACTCTGACGCAGAGAGAGAGAGAGAGAGAGAGAGAGAGAGAGAGAGAGAGAGAGAGAGAGAGAGAGAGAGAGAGAGAGAGAGAGAGAGAGAGAGAGAGAGAGAGGAGAGAGAGAGGGAGAGAGAAAGATATATATATATATATTTAACATTACACAATAACAATGTTGTTTGTGGAAAGGGGATGAACAGAAGTACGGTACTTATAAATGGTTCACCCCCAACCATTTTAGGTAAATTATCAATCAAAAGTTATTGTACACGGTGCCTACAACATAATAAGTTTATATTTATTTTGGTTTTTGATATTCTTATTTTTTGTTTCATCTATTGTTTTATATTGCATGTACATTTGTTTTAATATGCTGCTACACTCCAAATGAATGTTCTTCCCAAGGAACAATAAAGTTTTGTGATTGTGAAGTGATTTATTTTACATAAGATGTATTAAATAAGTCACTTATTTAAAAGTTGCATGATGCAGCTGAGCAAATATAATATCTATGCGTACCGAAACATGGAAAACTCGATTTTATGAGCTGTTAGGAATACGTCATCGTGAGCCAGGCGCCACTATTCATTATTGTCGAAACTAGGAAGTACGTTATCCTGTCATCTTATTGCCTTTCAGAGTTGACTTGTTTAGATTTTGGTCATGATTAATACTGCATGAAATGTTCGGGAAGTAGAAAGTTAAAGTATTTATTAAAAAACCCACTACGTCTACTGCTGACACATGAGGGTGGCCAATCGCAATGACACCGTTGGCTCGTGAAAAGTAGCAAGTTTCGGACAAATGCCGTGCGGTTGGTCTGGTGAGCGAACAGTTTTAGGGTTTTGTTGAAGGTTTGGGATAGGAGTAGATTGAACGTACGTTTGACTAGACTGACATCAGGGATTTACATGTAGGTCTCTTTGTACCTGGACGGTTAGCAAATGGCCATCACCTCGTGAGAATGGTCGGACGTGATTTTCGGGTTGCTGTCTGACAAGTTGCTCGGGCTTTGGTTCCCTCAACAACGACCGGCAAATATAACAACGCGGACGGCGTAATCACTGAAGGTCCATAGGATATCTGCCAGTGGTGGTGATAGCCTGCTATCACCCGTCGCTAAGAGGTTGGAATAATGTTAAGGAAGCCATTGCGGTGCTTTGCTGAATAAGTGGCGCCACCAGTTGGAGTAGCTTATTTAAGAGAATGGCGAGGCCTAATCGCAGAGAATACGCTTAGCTTAGCCTTATGAAGAATTTACTTACGCGTGTCTATCGTACGGTTCGAATCCTAACGCCAGTAAGGACCCTCAACCAACGAAAAATTACGAAATAAATAAAGGCGTTATTATTCTTCCGAAGGGTCGTAGATTATTCTTTGAAGGTTTGTCGTCCGAAAGCCCCCCCCCACACACACAGACCCTTGTTGTCCCATTATTGCATCGTGACCTTTCAAATCATAACGAGTTTTTCATTTTCATAAAACGGGTTTATCTTCTTTTTCAAATAATTGATTTTGTGTGGGGCAATAACTATATTTATTTTCCCATTAATGAAGTAAAGACTGTGTTTGCATTTTATTACGAATTATTATTATTATTGACGCGCCCGTAGACATAGCCATGGCGCCGGTGTAGTATAAGAAAATGTATCGTGTTTTAGTATGCTTTGTCTCACCGGAAACACTGCGTTTTCGGTTGAGCTGTAACAAATAATCCTGCCGCTGAAAAATACTGCAGCCCCGACCCTTAATGCGCATGTCCGGAACTACAGTTTTTAGCGGGGAGACGTCAGGGCTTGTTATATGTTAGCAAGGGGCTATACGTACGCAGACTAAATTTACGAACACGTAGCCAGGGTCCTACGTATACGTACGTTCATCCAGATTATATAATTTAGCGTTAAATTTTGACTGATACTGATTAGGACAGTCGCGAAATCCATTAATTGTAAATGTTGTCATACTGTTATCTTAACACATTGTAAACACGAAGCAAATAGGTGCAATGTGGAACAATAATTAACTTTGCATTTATATAATAAAATACGAGAACGTGCGCAAAACTAATAACTAATTAATTAAACTTTAATCGAGTTAGCATATTAGGGAAGGCTGCGGATTGTTGTCATTCTCTTTGTAATAACATTTCCATAATTTTGTTGTCACTAAAGGCCAGCGGTCACCAACCGATTTGTGTAGCTTAGTCGGCGACAACTCGTCTCTCAGGGTGTCGGCAGGTGTCGCCGACTATGTCCGGAGTTCTTACGGCAAAAGACAAGGCCTTAAGCTACGATTCCATATGTACGGAAACGCAAGCAGAAAGGGGAATACCTCTGTAGTGACGATTTCCTATCCGATTCGTGTGCGGATACGATTCGAATCGCTACACGGAGCGATTCAATTTGCCGCAGCCGCACCCGCACGACAAAACTCGTCAAATTTGTTCCCTTAAAAAAACACGGGAAACGGTCTAAAAAGAAACACTTATCGAAAGAAGCCATTAGAAAAATTAAGTATAAACAAATGATGTGGAAGTCATATACGTACTGGAAATGACGAAGACTACAACATTTATAAAGAAGCACTAAACCAAGCTACAGCTGAAATTAGAAATTCAAAGAGAAGCTATGAACATAAATTAGCTTGTAGTATAAAACATGACAGCAAGAGTTGTTATGCGTATGTTCGAAGCAAACATAAATTTCAGGATAAGGTCGGTCCTCGACAAGATAGTGCTGGAAATATAATATCAGAAGGATTCTTAATGGCAGAAGACCTGAATGAGTATTTTAGTTCAGTGTTTACCAGAGAAGACACTAGTTCACTGCCAGTAGCAGAGGCTAAGTTCAAGGGGGCAGAATCAGACTATTTAAGACAGCTAATTGTAACCTCAGAAATGGTAGCAAAGAAAATTAGGGCTACGAAGGATAATAAATCACCTGGAGTGGATGGTATTCCACCCAAACTACTACTGGAAATTGTAGAACAAATTAGCATACCGCTTGCAACAGTCTTCAACTTGTCATTAGAAGAGGGAGTGGTTCCTTTAGAATGGAAAGAAGCAAACATTATACCGTTATTCAAAAAAGGTTCGAGAAACAAGTCAAATAATTATAGACCAGTTAGTTTAACATCGGTGATTTGTAAATTATTAGAAAGACTAATTAAAGATCACATGGTGGATTTTCTTGTTAAACATAACTTGATAAACCCAACAAGGGTTTCTAAAAGCGAGGTCATGCTTAACAAATATGTTATATTATTCTTAATATATATAAACGATTTGGACGATGATATAGCTAACAAGGTGTT
This sequence comes from Paraescarpia echinospica, assembly GCA_020002185.1. NCBI lineage: Eukaryota > Metazoa > Annelida > Polychaeta > Sabellida > Siboglinidae > Paraescarpia > Paraescarpia echinospica. Next base: position 156,521 of record JAHLWY010000130.1, read on the forward strand.
GAAATTTGCAGATGATACAAAAGTGGTTAGAAGGATTAAAAATGATGGAGATAGACAGCATTTACAAGATGATCTTGACAGGTTGATCAAATGGTCTGAAAAGTTGCAAATGTTGTTCAATTTTGGGAAATGTAAATGCCTTCACACAGGACATGGGAACGAATATGTAGAATATACAATAGGGGAACTGTACTAAATATTACTGTAAAAGAAAAAGACTTAGGGCTGACAATTAGTGCTGACATGAAGGTTTCAGAGCAGTGTGGAATTGCAGCTTCAAAAGGAAATCAAATCCTTAGATTGATTAGGCGAAATATTGCATATAAAAAAAGAACTAATAATACCGCTGTACAAAACAATAGTTAGGCCTCATGTAGAATATTGTATACAAGCGTGGAGGCCATACCGCAAGAAGGACATATATATGCTAGAAAGAGTACAGAGGAGAGCGACTAAAATGATACCAAAACTGAGGGATCTTAGTTATGAAAAACGCCTAAAAGAATGTGGTTTAACAACACTAGAGACCAGGAGATTGAGAGGAGATCAGATAGAAGTGTTTAAAATATTGAATGGTTATGAAAATATTGATAGAAATATGTTTTTTTCAGTTAAGAAAGATAGAAAGACTAGAGGACATGAAGTTACATTAGTAAAGGAGCAGTGTAGATTAGACGTGAGAAAGTTCTCATTTTCACAAAGGACTGTGAATGAATGGAACAGATTATCTGATGATTGTGTGGGTGCTAGTAGTGTGAATATGTTTAAAAATAAAATCGACACATACCTCAGAAGGGCTGGATATATGTAGATAAAAGGGTTGGACTCTCGATAAGCCAAAGGGCTTCCTTGTCCACCTGCCATCTAGAGTTAATTCTCTGGATGGCAATCTTGTTAAATCTTGTTAAATCTAGTCAGCGGGGTACTCATTATATTCCAAAGATGGCGCCACTTTCTGTAGTAGTAATCCTAGCTAACAGCAGATGGCAGTAGGGGCTGCGACATGTCGCTACAACATCGCTCTTACACACCGTTGCGACACGACCTTACAACTTGTCGCCGACCAAATATAAAATGTTGTTCATCTGAGACATTTGGAAGATGGATATATGTGGAAATATTTATAAATGCTAGCCAACTAATGTGTTGTAACTTGTATACAGCACAAATAATCTACAAATTGCCAAAACACATATTTGGTGCTACAATAATTATAATTGAGATTTGTTTAAAGTCAGTTAAAATGTGTTCTTATAGATGATGATAAATTCCTTCGCTGACGTACCCATGTGGCATGTTTACTGTTGAGCTCGACTCCACTGATTAAATGTACACATGCATACTTAGCTACAATTAAATATGTAACTATCATATGGTAATTGGGCTGCACTTTGCTCAGTTCGTAAAGTGAAAAATCTCAGTAATGGTACATAATGACAATGCCCATTTATTTAATAACACTTTTGTTGAAAATGTGTGTACAGTGTGTATAAAACATATCCCAATTATATTACATGATCATAGTGCACATAAGTATGGTATGCATTAAATTTACACAAATGAATGTAGTGTATGTGGACGCATACTTGGGTAGTGTATAAGTAACTATGCCTACAGTATCTTTGTTTCATTACTAGCACCAAACCAACAATGCAAAGGACTATACACATTTCAATTAGTGTGCATTGTGTACGTTATAAAATAATTTAGTCTTATTATCATGGATATATGCAAAATATGAGTACATAATTATATATATATATATATATATATATATATATATATATGTGTGTGTATGTGTATGTGTGTGTGTGTGTGTGTGTGTGTGTGTGTGTGTGTGTGTGTGTGTGTGTGTGTGTGTGTGTGTGTGTGTGTGTGTGTGGTGCACAATGCACATGCAACATTCATTAATGTATACACGTACATATCTTTATATTACTAGTATGAAGCACATCACCATCACAACAAAAGAAGTCGCCAAATTACTTGATGACTTAAAAAACTAACAAATCAACAGGACCCGACCAGGTGCCAGCCAGAATCCAAATTAGGTGCGGCAGTGTTTTACAGCGGCAGTATTTTTCGCCCTTCCTATTATAATTATAACAAGCCCTGACGTCTCCTTGCGAAAAACTGTATTTCCACACATGCGCATTAAGGGTCGGTGCTGCAGTATTTTTCAGTAGCAAGATTTTTCGCTACAGAGCGACCGATCTCGATACAACGCAGACAACGCACCATACTGATTTTTGTGGTGCAATTAATTTGGATCGGGAATCCACAGCGAATAGCGTTTTAATCATGATGTTACTAGCATCAGCAGATATTTAATGGTATTATGAATCATGTGACCAAGTTTGAAACAATTTGTTTACAATAGGGTATGTTTTATTATCGGCGGAGAACGGCGCGTGAGCGCATTTCAGCGGGCATGCTTTGCTTTATACATTTAAAGAGTCATAGCCAGTAGGTGTCACCACGGTTTTACATTTATTGATGCTTCTTTTTGCTGTCTAATTTATTTTCCTTTAGAGGTATTGACGTAACTTGTATTTATTTATAATGTTATACAATTGTAATACATGCAGGTATGCAAATGACTTGTTAATTTTATTATAATTTCTAGCCAGAGTCTGTGGCTATGCATAAGCTATGGTTTTGTCTCTGTATAGTTGTGCATTAATATAAACTATTATAATTCAAATTGACATCATTATCTGTGATGTTATTGTTTTCATATAGATATTATTGGTAATGGTATATATCAAACATTTATTTTGCCACTTTCAATCAACCCACGATGTCTTCTGCGGCAGCTGTATATGCATAAACAGTTTGGCATTGAATATATTTTCCAGTCTTCTGGGGATCATTTCATTAATATATTAAGCTCTTAACTAAAATCCATCCTAGAATAGGATCTGACGGAAAAATCAAGGAGTATTTTCAAAATGCGTTTCACTAACGTGATCGTTAAATTATTCTTAAGGCAAAGAGCGCTATTTCCATCATAATCGATAATCTTCACAGTTGGCACAATTTGGCAAAATAGATTGAACAGTTGTCAAAAAGTGTTTGAAAATACGGCCCACCAACCACTTGTCAACAACATATGACTTTTTTGGAAATCGTACAGAAGTCGGTGCAATGTTTTGACGGGAGCGTCGTTGTTGAAAATGTTCAGTTTACAAGAGCGTAGAGATCGCCAATAACTTAAATCGAAATTGTGCCGTCGAGTATAGTAATATGAAGGGCAGTAGTGCGCCTATTCAATTAGATACAGCTTAAACTTTGATCAAACTTTATTAACAATGGTCACAACAACCTTGACCTTGGCGAAGCCGTAAACCGCTACGCACCCGTCAACGGGTCATGACGCTAATGTCGTGAAAACAAATCGTGCGTTAGCAAACGAATACCTGACTACAACAACAGCTCAATTTCACTAGTTTGGCGTTATTGAATTGAATACGTCATGGTGACCAGCTTTCAAGTAGATATTATATGACATGAAAAACTACCCAATTCCATTGTGGAGGCCGCAAATAACGTATAATTGTGCATTCGGAACTGCTCGTAATTACCGTAAATAGGAGTTCCCAACTGGTGCGTACGAGTCGTGAGCGTTCGGACCAGACATAGAAACGACAATAACAAAGATGGCCGTATTAACGTGTTTTGAAAAAATGATATTTGAATTTCTGCTGTTGTTGTATAGTAGTTGTCATATTCGTGTATTATCGCCCCATACACAATCATTTGGGGGCATACAAATTGATTTCTTGGGGGGAGAGGGGGCATCAAAATAGCGTGTCGTAAAAAAGTATGAGAATCCGCTGGATGTTTTACATACCTATGCTATGTTCAAGCAATATTAAGAAAATTATGGAAGAATGATAGAATAGCGAGCTCACCCATTTAATCAAATTTACAATTTAGCAGGTTGGATTACTGTAATTGATTTAGTTTTGCGGACAGCACAAAATTCAACCTGTTATTTAAATGTTTAATTTAAAGTTTAGTGTGTATAGTTAATTAATGTCAGCTCAGTTGTTTCCCGAAGAAACGAACTACCTCTGCCCATCATCAAGTCCGGGGTTTGTTGTCAACTTATCTTGGACATGGATGAGATAACATTTAAGAGAAAACTATGATTGACTCGGGCGCAGTTCGGGACGTTGAATCGAACGCTTGTAGAAATGATGATGAACAAAGCACCGACATAACTTGGAGGCCATCCAAGGGTTCCTTTAGAAATTAAGACTGTCTTTTTGTGGTACATGGCCAACACAAATTCTTTCAGAGAATTGTCCGACAAATTCAATGTTGCTGTGAGTACTGCCCACGTGATCATTAAGCAGGCAACGCACATCATGTGCGACATTGCATTTAAATTTATTCGTTGGCTGGGTGACAGTGCATATGTATGTCAGGAATTCCCTTTTATACTGACCCCACAACGAGATAATGGCCTCTTAACAGATCAGGAAAAAATAAAATGAATAACTCCTAAGTCGTGGACGAGTGATCATTGTGCATGTATTCGGCCGAGTGAAATGTCGGTTTCGCGGAATCAGAGATGTACAAAACGTCAATTTGATAATGATGGTTCGTCTAGTCATTGCAGCATGTTCTCTCTACAACATCTGCATGGATACAGACATTACTTATACCGAACATCCTGATGGATGCCCTAGGGATGACGATGACAATTAGAGGTGAGTCCTATGTCACATTACCCTAAGAATAATAACTACAACAGTGATATTGAACTTTATTATAGACGATTATTGTATTTCATTTCTGTCTTAATTTCATATAACTGATGTAGTATATATTTTATTGCTGTAAACATGCTTTTATTCAGGGTTGATTTATTTTACCGATTACAAGGACTCCGTAAAATTAACTCCCCCACTATTTGTCCCACCTATGGCTTACTATTAGCTCAAAATAAAACGGTAAAACTAAATTCCAAAAAATAGTCTGTGGTCATTGTCGGTAGCATTAATTCCTCATAAATAACGGTACGTTTACAGCATACCTTCGTATTCATAATGTCAACTTAGTTATCATTAATCAATGTTTTCATTATTTCCAACTTTGGCATAATTTAGGATTTACTCTGAACCAGTTTGATACAGTATAACAGGTGTAAACATGTGCTTCACAATGTTACTATATGTGTGTATTATACTACTGAACCTGGATAATTGACTGTTAAGATATATTATGAACACGTTTTTTGTGTGATAAATATGTTCATGTAACTATCCTGCGTACACTGCGTGTACAATGAAGTTTGAACAATTGTGTGCACAGGTGGTGTGTTCGTGAACAACACATTGATGTTTACTAGACAGAATGTGACGACATATCACGGAATGTCACAATGAAATATCAGCATTATTTTGCAGAAATAAATCCACGTGTTAATTATACTGTGCATCTACACTTTTTATTTATGATTCAGAACTTATTTCTTTATCAAAACAATTTTATTCATTCATTGTATAAGACAAATAATAAAAAAACAATGATAAAAAATTTATTTATGTTACACATAATATCATTAAACATAAATTTTAATAATCAATTAAGCACCATTTAATTGTTAACATAATGCACTAATTTCAAATTAAGTCGTTCACATGACATGTCCTTGTCATAAACATTGATTTGTGTGTTTTGTATATGCAACAGCATTTGTCATATTGATGACCCATTTCTTATTAATGAGCGCGATGAACATTATTTCGAATGACTCATGGATACTCTTCATTTGTTCCAAGAGCTGTTGTCGGCGATGCTCAGCTGTAGCTCTCTTGCTGATATTTCAGCAGAGCATTTTCCTTGTCTGTAGCCCTCTTTCTTTTTTAGTTGTGTAGTTTCAATTGGGATGGGTGTATCTGAATATGGGCATATTCAAAATAATACAAATAACTTATCAAATAATCGAGATATGATCTTGTAGTCATTGTCAGTTGCGTGTTATGAGCATGACGTAATGGTTCAGTATTAGGACTTATATTTCTGATAACAGTTTAAAGGCGCGTAAACTATGCAGTATATGTGTGTTAACAACATGTGTATTACAAAACAACTTTTAGTGAAATCGGAAATGTGTCCGACATGAAAAAGTTGACATGAATTGCGTAACATATATAAATAGTTATTGTTTTTATTTTGCTTTGACACTCTTATTGAAGAAGTAAATGTACAATTATAAAAACATATAATTGGTTTCACAGAAATAAGCTTTCGCTAAACACCAAAAGAACTAATTTCATTATATTCACACCACACAGGAAGAAATACAACATTGACAAAGCTGAAATAAAAGTAGATGGAAACAAAATAAAACATGTTAAATACACAACATTTCTAGGAATAACTTTACATGAACACCTTTATTGGATGATGCATATTGACAATCTGTCAAAAAAAATAGCACGGAATGTAGGAATGTTAAACAAACTAAAACACTTTCTTCCTATCTACATTATGAAAATTATTGACTCCTCACTAATCTCACCACATTTGCAGTATTGTACTCTATTATGGGCAAATACATGTAGCACAAACTTAAGCAAATTTAAAATACTACAAAAGAAAGCTGTAGGGATAATCACACTATCACACCATATTGCACACTCAGATCTATTATTCTCAAAGTTAAAAATATTAAAATTGGAAGATCTGTACAAACAACAGTTAGGTATCTTTATGCATAAAGCAATGAATAAACAACTTCTAGATAGCAAGTCACATCAATGTTTTTACGAACAGATAACATTCATGATCATAACCTAAGAAACCAAAGTGCATATTACATCCAACAAATAAGAACAAACACTAGGAAATTTACAATAAATTATTCAGGACCAATTTTCTGGTATGCCCTACCTCATGCTCTGCAGCAACTTGTATCCGTAAATCAGTTTTAAAATAAACTAAAAGAGCTGTTACTGTCTAAATATCTATGAACTCTTGAAATGTCTTATTTTATATTCTGCTCATAGCCTACCGTAATTTTTCATGGTATTATAAGTGATTAAGTTTTTTAAATGTTTTTTGTTTTATTCAATGTATTACTGATGTTTAACCTTTAATCTAGTCAAAAACTATACCATGTCCGAATAGGTAACTTTATTTATTTATTTATTTAGAAAACAACCAATTTCATTTATAAAAAAACACCTATTCATGTATATACTATTCTCCTTGTTCCAGTTGAATATACTGTTTTAATGTTACGTTGTAATTTTATGCTAAAAGGAACCTGATTGATATAATGGTGATTGTCCAGGTGGTCCTCGACATACGCCTCGTGGGGTTTCCAGAGGATATCCTCGGTTGCAGTATTGTTTTTGTCTGTAATTCATTGTAAATATATATTCAGAAATGTGTATTCTGACCGAAATAAAGTTATATTCTATTCTATTCTATTATATTCTATTCTATTGACAGTATGCTGTAATTTTGGCTTTACTGCATTTCATATTGAAAGTGTGAGTGACCTTTCTTTGTACATCAATCATATTATGTTATGACATGTTGCATAATTATATGTATATTACTTTTTTATATATGTTAGTAATCAGTTACACTTACAAAACACTACATGTCAGAAAACAATGATATTTAAGATATTTCAAACATTGCTATTTACATATCATAACAATATTATACAAGATATTTCAAACATTATTATTATTATACAAGAATATTTGTGAACTTTTGTAAGATGCTAATTAGTTGCTCAGGTACAGGACAACTATACATTCATCATATTTGACTATACTGCAAATCAGGCATCAATGAGCAAATCTGCATTACATTATGATATATCAAAAGATAATGTTATCCATAATGTTTACATGTTGCACATGTCAAATGATATGGGCGATATTACAGGTTCATTCCATGTCACACAACAAATACAGCCAATCACGACAACTTAGCGTGATCTGCATTCTTCTTGTCATCGGTCTTGCTTGTTCTGGCATGATCATAGTGTTATTGTTATGCTTATCATATCATTTTTTAAGATAACAAATAAATTGTTCCCAAGATTTGACATTCTCTGCGGCCATGATGACGATAAAAAAGGTGAAGGTCGCCCACTATTTCCGCGAACTTGTGCAACTTCGTAACTTTCGAGTTCGCGACTTGTAAACACCAGTCGAAATAAGTCCGGAACGCTGTTTCCCAGTTGGGAACTCGTATTTACGGTAATTACGAGCAGTTCCGAGTGCACCATTACTTTAACATTGGCCCAAATCCATGGAGTTGAGACGTTGTTGAAGTCAGACTGCAGAATCCGCTAGATGGCGTCACATGACGCCAATCCACAGAATGTTATCAAGCCGCCATTTTGTCACACTGTGAATAAGCGCAATGGACGAAGATGAAATTGTTGGTAAAAGAAAAAGGAATGAGGAGGAATGGGGCGAAACAAAAGACGCAGACTACGAGCAGAGGGGAGGGCATACATCAATGCACGAAAAAAGGTCACGCCACCACGAAAAACAGGCGACAAGTGCAGGTATGTCATAGGTGATAGGCCAAGCTTTGCCATAGGCGCAGTTCATATTCATAGCCATAGGCATAAGCATGTGTAGTAAGTTCTGAACTTCTGGAGGCTCGTGGGGGTCATTAAGAGTTAGTTAGGGTTAGGTTAGCGATAGTGTTTTTGTATAGGTTAGGGTCTAGGTTAGGGTTAGGGTGATGGATTTGTCAGATAGTCTGTGGGCAATAGTAGATGACAAACCTATGTTAAACAACGGTTGGGCCCATCTTCTAGACAAGTGCCCCATCCTCGCCCTTCTAAATATGTCCACGCATAGGCCACACACTCACATACATATTAAGGTTGCCTTCCTTCATTCATTAATGCTGGATCCTTTGCTAAATGTACAACGGCGTATTACCTGTTACAACCGAGCTGACTAGGACAGCATGAGGACAGCCACAACTAAGCTTACGGCTTCCATTCTCTCTGAATATACAGAGGACTCCAACGTAGAAGAGATCTGGACAGCATGGCAGGATGGCATAATCGAACGGATACAACAGCACACACCTCACAAGACAACAGGACCGGAACGGGACCTTCCATGGGTGAACCACGAGCTGAAAAAATTTATTCGCAGAATGGACAGGCTCCATAAGAAGTGGAAGAAGACTGGCAGAGAAGAGCTGTACATTGCATTCTGGATTATTAAGCGACAAGTCCAGGGCAGAATGAGACAGCAGTACTGGGCTCACGTGGACAATTTAATCACATATGAAACTCCAAACAAACCCACAACCCACCAAGAGGTTTTGGGCCTTTATCAAACAAATACCGTCGGATAACCAAGGAGTTCCCCCACTGAAAGAAGAAGACAAGCTGATCACAGATGACGTAGAGAAAGCTGACTTACTGAACCGGCAGTTCCAGTCAGCCGTTAGTACAAAGGACACATTTACTAAAAGGAAATTTGACACAAGGTGCCTAATGCCTCAGTTTGACCAGAATCAGCCCCGATGTGAAAATATCAACATCACTGTCAGCGGAATTGAAAAACTCCTGAAGCATTTAAAACCAAATAAAGTTAGTGGACCTGATGGCATCAGCCCTCGAGTCCTCAGGGAAGTTGCATCAGAGGTTGCTCCATCACTAACCCTGATCTACAGAGCTTCCCTGAAGTATGGCATTATACCCAGGCACTGGCAATCTGCCTACATTACACCTGTGTTCAAGAAAGGGGAAAGGTACAAGCCTGAAAATTACCGGTCATCTCCCTCACGAGCATACAAGTTGCTTGAGCATGTGGTGGTCAGCACCATTATGAGATATGTGGAAGAGCACAAGATCCTCTGTCCGTCGTAGCAGATCATGCGAGTTCCAGCTGCTAGGATTCGTGGACGAGGTGTCTGAAGCGCTTGAAAAGGGATGTGAAGAAGACGTACTAATCATGGACTTCTCAAAGGCCTTTAATAAAGTGAGCCACAGCCTCCTCAAGCATAACATACCTTTCCGACTGAAAACAGGCAGTTGTCGTTAACGGAGCACAATCAGCGTTCACGGCAGTTGAATCTGGTGTCGCAGAAGGTTCTGACCTAGGACCTAGCCTGTTCCTGCTTTATTCTAACAGGACTGTCCTCTACTCCCAGACACTTTGCGGATGACACAATCTGCCACAAAGTTGTCACCAGCCCACAAGATCAACACGACCTGCAGCAAGATCTTGATAGATTAGCTTCCTGGGAGCAACGCTGGAATATGTCTTTTCATCCCCAAAATGAGCATCACCCGAAGGCGCACAGTTCTGGCTACACAATACCACCTCCACGGACATACTCTAAGCACAGGCACGGAGGCAAAATACCTTGGAGTCAAGTTCACCTCTGGCTTCCGCTGGAACTCCCATAACACAGACGTACGCAACAAAGCCAATAAGACTTTGGGCTTCCTCAGGTGAAACATCAAGACGACCAACAAGAGGTTAAAAGAAGCTGCATACGAGGCATATGTCCGACCCGTGCTGGAGCATGCCAGTACTGTATGGGATCCTTTCACTGCAACCAACATCAAGGCACTAGAGAAAGTACAAAGACGGGCAGCCAGATGGGTGAAACGAGACTACCAAAAAACAGCAAGTGTGGACACCATGTTACAAAAACTGCGATGGCCAACTCTCGAACAACGGAGAAAGAAAGCACGACTCAACACCTTTTATAAGTTCCAAGTAGTTGATCACCCAAGAAGAAACACCCGATACACCAATGATCTCACCTATAACATCCCATATCACCGGACAGCCTACAGACAGAAGACATTCTTCCCAAGAACCATACCAGAGTGAAACAGCCTTCCTCATGAAATCACCAAAGCTTCTGCTCCTGCCTCCTTTGAGACCAGGGTCTGCACTCTCCTCAAATTCTGATGTGTTAACGAAAGTGGGTAAATTAAAGCTGGAGCTGTGCCGGTCAGGATTTAACCCCGGTGACCGCTACGCCTACGGCAGCCAGATTGGTCTGCCCGGATACTCCAAGTAGTTGATACATCATCCACCTTTTCCCACTTCTCTTTTTATGACTCAGGGCCTTTTGCATACTGTTTTTATACATATGAAAAAAAAACTAACTTATTGTTTATAAATTTATATTTTTTAATGTACTTATTAATTTATTTACTGTTAATCACTAGCGCATCACCTATAATTTTATTAAGCACAGCAGCCCCCAAGAATGCAGCAAAATCTCCGAGCAGACTCGATCTGCTCAAAGAATGGTGGCTGCCTTACATAAAGAAGAAGAAATGTCTGCATTTAATTAATTTCAGGTGCAAGGGGACAAAGTGTCTCGGTGATTCATACATCTCTGCATATATGAAAACCGTGATTCTAGATCGCTTTCATTCCATTGGAGACACAAAAAACAAGATATCCTGCTTGCTGGTGGCATAAAAGCCTTCGAGATCAAAATGATAAGAAAAGCAAGGGAACTTCAACCATCACGAGAACCTACCAATATTCCTATACGATGAGCACAGGAACGGAAAGATCTGCTGTGTGTCGAGAAGCATATGCGAGTCTGCATGGTGTGGACACTGGTCGGATTAGACGAATATCAAAGACCGTTGTTGATGGTGAGATGCCTCGGGACAATCGAGGATGTCATAACAATCGTCCCCGTGCAATCAGTGAGGAGACGAAAATGAAGATTGATGTGCACATTCGTCAATAGCCTTATGAAGTATCGCATTATGGACGATATCTTCGACCTTACCTCACTGTGAGGAAAATGTACGTCATGTTCGTAGAAAAGGAATTTCCCGAGGCGTACAGACAGATAACAGAAGAAAATCGACAGCCTGAGAAGATTGACTTTTTAATTTCTTACGAATACTATTTTATATATTTTAAGCAACACTTCAATTATGGTTTTGGACAGCCAAGAACAGACGTCTGTAGGAAGTGTGAGGAGCTGGAAGTGAAAATCGGGTGTGAAAAGAACACAGACATTAGAAAGCGGTTACAAAGGCAACTCAAACTACATAAAGTGAAAGCCGGAACGTACTATGAACACCTGCGGCAATGCACAGAAAAGGCAAAAGCGAGTGAGGAGCATGAAACCATATGCTTTGACTTTCAACAATACTTACCTTTTCCACATCTCCCTGTTGGTGAAGTATTTTACAACCAGCATTTGTGATTTTACAACTTTGGTGTGCATTCCCGTAAAACTGGCAAAACTGTCATGTACACATGACCAGAGCCAACAGCCAAGAGAGGTGATAGTGCAGGGAGGTGATATCTTATCTCAATCACTTTATTAAGACAAATGTGCCTCAGAGTGTTACACATTTAGATCAATTCAGCGACGGGTGCAGGGGATCGAACCACAACCACACTATGATACGATATCTGTTCACACTTGTCTACCTAAATCGGTTTCAAAACATCGACTTCCATTTGCCCATACGCGGACATTCTTTCTTGTCATGCGTTCGCGAATTTGCTATGGTAGAGAGGATAAAACGTAAAAAAGACACAATGGAAATGTTCACAGATTGGCAAGCAATGATCGCTACAAAGTTCACGACGGTTGCAGTGACGCGTGGCATGGTACTTTGCCATGCTTAAAAAAGGTTACTAAGAACAAAGAAAAGTTCAAACGCAGCGATTATAGGCGATTCCGCTTCACAAGCGGTGACAAACTACATGTGTATTAAAAAAAATTAATGTCTGTCGTTATCGAGTCACCAATCGCACTCTTGAAGCCAAATGCTGTATCAACCTTCCCAACAGCGCCTTACTACAAAACTATGGTACCATTAAAGAAAGCTAAACTTGACGATGTGAAGTCGCTCTTAAAGTATCTCTGTCAGCCAACCATTAATTACATCAACACCATTCCCGAACAACTTGGAGGAGCTGATGGTGAGGAGGAGGAGCACGATGTTTTGTGACTTTCCATCACCCCCGCCAGACTTGCAACACGCTTATCTAAACTGTCGATATTGGCACTAGTTCTGTGCATCTTGAAACCGAGTACTTCTGTTGCTTTTGTGCTTCGGTTTCATCAGCCATATTTGTTTGAATATATAATTCGTGTTCTGAAGCAATAACAATATATTTACTCGTAATCGGATATTTTTGTATCGCCTGCTAGAAAAAATCTATTATAGTGATACCTATTGTGTGTGATGTGGTCTGTGTCTGTCCACAAGAGCCGGGCACCAAAAACGTATACTAAAATTAAATGTCAAGTATCTTACTACAACAGTAGCCCAATTCCGTGACCTTTAACCTAAGCCAAGCTCAAAACTATGACGCTTACATGGTCACAGTATGCACACAAATATCGTTAACAACCACAGAAAACATGGTGTCGTTTGGACATTGGATCCTGAAATGAAATAGTTTTTTTCCCTCCTACAAAAAATGACAGTCGGTGGAATTGGGCTATTGTTGAAGTCAGGTATATTTTTTGTGGGATGCGCCTGTATGTGGCTGCACCATAATAGGCTCTGGAATATTTCAATTTTTATGAAGTTTTTATCCAGGACACAGCGGAGAAGTGTATACAGTTGGTTTTATGAAAGTCTAATGATGATGCTGGACTATACAGTTTTAGCAAACGTTTTATAATTTGTTTGTATTTTAGTAACTTTTACATTGTGTGCACCTGTCTAGTTGAACTGCACCTGTGTTGCAACATTGCTGGTCGACCAGGCGTGACGTTGACAACAAGAACATTGTGAACAACCATTCCTACAGCATGATCACATACAGTAGGACTGAATTACTGCTGATTAGATGTGCCTCTGTCACCCGACTTTACCCAGCACTGAACAATTGTGTTGCACCGCATGGACGCTTGAATCATCGTCGTCGGACTCGTAGGGGCTGTAGGGCTGGCAGGTCCAAGAAAAGACTTATTGCTGTACTGACTAATCCTCGTCCCCCCCGCCCCTGTTTACTGTGAGACGCAAAGCCTGCCAACAAAATCTGATTGCAGTGGACATTTACACATCTCCACGTCTAACTAAGTGTGCGAGACCTACAATAACTGTATGTCTACTAAATACCCGGTCCGTGAAATCTAACGTGGATCAACTTATCAAGTTGCTTCATGACAACGAACTTGATATTCTAGCACTGACAGAAACCTGGCTGAGCCCGGGTGATGCTAGTCGGACAGAGATAAATTCGTTGTCACCAAACGGCTACAAATTTGACCACAAACCGCGTAGAGACAGAACTGGAGGAGGTTTTGGTGTCATCTACCGTGCATCTTTCGAAATGAGGCAACTTGCCACAAAGACATACAGATTGTTTGAAGTGATGTGTCTTCAGCTGATGTATATATCATAATGTTTCCGGGTATGTGTTATCTATAGTCCTCCACCGTCAGCCCGTAATGGTCTGAGCGCATCGATATTCATAGACGAATTCTCAGATTTTCTGCAGTGTTTCTGCATGGACCATGACAACTTGGTGATTGTTGGAGATTTCAACATACACGTTGATTTGTTGGATGATACAAAGACTCTACGCTTTCACAACATCCTAGAATCTCATGTTCTGCATCAGCATGTGATGGAAAAGACACATTCACATGGTCACACTCTAGACCTAATAATCACGCGATCCGAAGCAGACATCATTGGTGATATTGTGGTTGAGAATCCAGGTATATCCGACCACTCTGCAGTGACATTCAAGATACAAGGTTGTAAACCTTGCGCTCCTAAGAAACGGATCAGCTACAGATTATACCGCAATGTAAGTGCGTGTGACATGCAGGCAGACATTTCTCAATCAGAGCTGTACACTACTCCAGCTGATGACTTGGATGGACTCGTTCGCCAGTATGACTCGGTCTTACGCGGCTTGTTGGATAAACATGCTCCCGTAATGCAGAAGACGATCACGGTGCGACCCGACGTGAAATGGTACAACAAAGAGTTACGCAAGGAGATACAGACACGTCGAAAATATGAACGTCTATGCCGGAAATGTGGACTTGAAATTCATCGCCAGATGTTCAGACACCAGTGCACGGTCGCAAATAACTGTCTTCGTCAAGCCAAACATCGATACTATTCCAACAAGGTTGTTGAGGCTGGATCAAACCAAAAGAAACTTTATAGCATTGTGCAAACATTGATGCACACTCGGGTGGACCCGCCACCTCCAAAACATGCCTCTCCAGAAGCTCTGGCTGAAGGTTTCCGAAATTACTTCCAAGAGAAAACTGCAAGCATTCGCTGTGCACTAAATCGCCTAGCGAGAGCACAACGTGATGCCCAGATCACTACTTATGAACATGATGGAAATCATCCGTTGGACAGGCTGCCGCCAGCCTCTGAGGATGACGTCAGAATCATCATTACATCATCTGCTCCTCGATCCTGCGCTATCGATCCTCTGCCGACATGGATGCTGAAGAATTGCCTTGACGCACTTGTTCCTGTCATTACCAGGATTGTGAACATCTCGCTGGCCACTGGAGATCTGTCAGCTAACTTGAAAGCAGCACTTGTGACTCCGCTTCTTAAGAAGCCATCCCTGGATACCGAATGTCTTACAAGCTACCGACCAATAACTAATCTCAGTTTCCTGTCCAAAGTAATTGAGAAGGTGGTGTCGTCACGTTTGTTACGTCACATGGCACAGCACAACCTATTTGAAGTGAATCAGTCAGCATACAGAAAGGGCAACACTACAGAGACTGCACTGCTGAGAATCCAGAACGATTTACTCTTATCTGCGGATAATCGGTGTGTCTCGAGTATAGTCCTCCTTGACTTGTATGCTGCTTTTGACACGATTGACCACCAGTTGCTTGTGTCACGTCTGTCTAAGAAGATCGGCCTTTCGGGCACAGCACTAAACTGGTTTACCTCGTATCTCGAAAACAGAAAACAAGCTATTTAAGATTGGAGAAGCGATCTCGAACGTGTCGGTGCTGACATGCGGTGTCCCCCAAGGGTCAGTCTTGGGACCGTCACTGTTCATCATATACACGGCTGGTGAACTGGGTTGCAAAATCAGACAACATGGCTTGGATATTCATATGTACGCTGACGATACGCAGCTTTACACAACATTCAAGATCCCCGACACATCTGTTGCCATATCTCAGCTAGAAACATGCATTACTGACATCAACGGTTGGATGATAGCAAACAAACTTCAATTAAATGGTGACAAAACTGAAGTTCTGTTCTCGGGGTCAGAGGCGCTGCGCAGAAAGATACCTAAAACAACAAAGATCAACGTTGGAGATGCCCAAGTGACCCCCAGTACATGTGTCAGAAATCTTGGGGTCATGTTCGATGCTGGACTTAAAATGGATCAACAAGTCAGTGCCATCTGTAGATCTTCTGGTCTGCAAATCCGAAATGTGGATAAAATCATAAAATGTCTTATGCCAGGAGCTGCCGAACAAATCATCCTTTCATGTATAACGTCTAGACTGGATGGTTGTAATTCGCTGCTGTTCGAAACTAACAAGTGTCAGCTACGTAGACTGCAGTGCATTCAGAACACTACTGCTCGTTTAATCACACGAACAAGGAAACACGAGCACATAACATCAGTCCTGAAATCTCTCCATTGGCTTCCCATCCAAGAAAGAATTACGTTTAAAATTCTCCTAATCATCTTCAATGCACTCCACGGACTTGCACCGCAATACATTTTCGAGCTTCTTGTTGAATATCAGCCCACACGCTCCCTCCGATCGAATTCTGCTGGTCTGCTGACAGTACCAACCATACGCCTCAAGTCTTTCGGAGACCGTGCGTTCTCCAAAGCGGCTCCTGTACTTTGGAACAATCTGCCACAGTCAGTCAGACAGTGTGACACTATTGCGTCGTTTAAGTCGGCGCTGAAGACACACCTTTTAAAAATCGCTTTCACTACCTAAATGAGTGACATAGAATTGTGAACATTTTTTGTAAAGCGCTTTGAACAGAACTAAGGACTGGATACAGCGCTATATAAGACCTTATTATTATTATTTAATCGCTAACATTTGGAAGACTTATTTAGCTGTGAACAACTGGATCTCTGCGTGAAACAGGACGCAAAATAAAGCGTAGTTAGTAAAATGTAGCTGTTTATGATAGCCAATGTGTGGTGTAACGTCATGTTAGAAAGTGGCATTTTTGGAGCTTTTTATGGACCGTGTCCAGGGTGGATTGTTAGTGAAACGCAATTTTCATTTTCGATTATAGGTAAGGATCAAAATCGATTTTCTGGAGCATTGAAGAATGTTAGGGAAACGGGCCCTAGAATCTGATCGGATTTACGACCATTATGTCCAATGACGTCCGTCATTGTTATAACTGTAACAAATTGCTCGTTTGTTACAACCAGTAATGTAATAACCAACCAGTAATGTCATAATCGACCAGTAATGTAATAACAATGACCAGTAACGTAATAATGACCACTGATGTAATAATGACCAGTGATGTAATAATCAAACAATAATGTAATAACGACCAGTAATGTAATAATCGACCAGTAATGTAATATTCAACCAGTAGTGTAATAAATAATCGACGGTGATTATGAGATTATAAATATTTTGATGATACCTAGGAGGAAGATGAAGGCACCATCTTAGTGATGAAGATGATGATGATTATGAATAGGATGACGACGACGATGATGATGTGACAACAATGACAGCATTAACCTTTTCCTCCTCGTCATTGTCATCCTCAAGCTCGTGTTACGCTAATAAAGGCCAGCCATGCTAGCCAATTAAGGGGTCATCTCAAACAACTTAGAGGAAATGTAAAAATGCAATGTTAATGAGTGATACTATTACATCATTAGAAGCAAAAGAGTAATATTTAAATAATAAAATAAGGAGCAGCTGAAACAATTAAGGGGTAATCTCAAAATGTGAAGTTAAAGGTAAACTCAATGAACTGCAATGTTCATCTATATGAATACAAATATTTTAAAATATAACCAAACATAAGGGATTATATCAACAATAATTCAAGTAATAATTTTTGAAAGGAGTCATTAAGAGGTAATTTAATAATGAACTAAATGACCATATCAACACACTGTGAGATCTTCTAATAAAATTTTAGTTAATTAAGGTGCATCTCGTAAAAAGAATGGGTGGTGTTGATGATGTAGCTATGATGATTATGATGATAATGGTTATGATGATGCTTATGATGACGGTGTCGTTGTTGTTGTTGACGATGATCAATGATGATGATGTTAGTAGTGATGATGATGAAGACGGTGATAATACGGATGATAAACGATTATGGTTATTATCAGGAGGACGATGAACACATTGAAGGTGTCATCTTAGTGATGGAGATGATGAGTATTATGACTATGATGATGATGATGATGACGGTTGTAATCCTCCTCATTATCGACATCCTCATTTTCACCCTTTTAGCCGCTAGCCATGCTGGCATCCAGTCGACGTTCGCTGATGTATACTTAAGAGGAATTCTCAGAACGATTCAGCCGCCTTTAGATTACCCTTTCGTTTCTAATGATATCATAATATCACTCATTAACATTGCATTTTGAGAATTCCCCTAAGTTGTTTGAAATGACCTCGTAATTTTATCAAATAATGATCAGGTGTGTAAATTGTAAATATGCTTTAATGACCCTTGTCTTAAAATTTGTTGAGGTGACCCTTTTTAATGACCCCCTCCTTTCTTCTTCACCACACTGCCTGATTCGGTGCAATTGTTTGCCGACATGTAGTTATTACGTTATCTGGTAGATTATGTGAACGGGATTCCATGTGTTCACCCATAAAACAGGCGGCTGAGTCGTTCTGAGAATCCTTTAGTGAACGTTGACCGGGAGCCAGCACGGCTAGCCGTCATAAGGATGTACATGAGGTCGTCGATGGTGATGAGGAAGAGGTTAAGGATGTAACTGTCGTTGTTCTCATCATCGTAATAATTGTAACCGTAATCGTCATCATTTACGTTATCATCTTCGTCTCCCTCGTCCTCCTCCTCCACGTCGTCGTCATCATAGTCATAATAATGATCACATTCATCACAAAGATGACGCCTTTATTGTCTTCATCGTCCTCCTGATAATCATAACCATTTATCATTCTCATTAATACTGTTTTCATTAACACTACTAACATCATCATCGTCATCAACAACAACCAATATCATCATCATATCCATATCATCACCAACACCCATTCCTTTTACGACATGGCCCATTAATTATTATTTTTTCGAGAAGACCACACTATTTTATTAGATGACCCGCAATGTGTTGATCTAATCACCTAGTTCATTATTAAATTACCTCTTAATGACTCCTGTTAAAATTATTCTTTAAATTTTGTTTAATATAATCCCTTAGCCTTACTCATATTTTAAAACATTTGAGTTCCCGTTGTCGTTTAGATGAACATTGTTGTTGATTGAGATTACCTTTAACTTCATATTTTTAGATTACCTTCTGAATTTTTTTTCGCGGATCCTTATTTTACTATTTTGAGATTACCCTTTAGTTTCTAATAAAGTTAGTGTACCACTCGTTAACTTTGTATTTTGAGATTTCCACCTACGTTGTTTGAGATGACCCCTTATTTGGCTAGCATGACTAGCCTTTATAAGGGTAACGCGAGGATGACGATGAGGAGGAGGGTGACATTGTCGTCTCTTCCTGATCATCGTAATAATTATAACCGTCTTCGTCATCGTCGTCGTCATCTTGTTAATAATCACCATCATCTTCATCACTAAGTTGGCGCCTTCTTTGTCTTCATCTTCCTCCTACTTATAAACGTAACCATTTATAATCCTAATAAACGCCGTCTTCATCATCATTACTAACATCCTCATCATCATCAGCAGAATCATCATCTTCATCACCATCGTCATCACTAAGATGACCCCTAAATTATCATCATCTTCCTAATCGTCATCATCATAATAATTTGTCATCCACATAATCGCCATCTTCATCATCACTACTAACTTCATCAGCATAATCTCTATAATCGCCATCTTCATCATCACTACTAACATCATCAGCATAATCTCTATAATCGCCATCTTCATCATCACTTCTAACATCATCAGCATAATCTCTATAATCGCCATCTTCATCATCACTTCTAACTTCATCAGCATAATCTCTATAATCGCCATTTTCATCATCACTACTAACATCATCAGCATAATCTCTATAATCGCCATATTCATCATCACCTCTAACTTCATCAGCATAATCTCTATAATCGCCATCTTCATCATCACTTTTAACTTCGTCAACATAATCTCTATAATTGCCATCTTCATCATCACTACTAACATCATTAGCATAATCTCTATAATCGCCATCTTCATCATCACTACTAACATCATCAGCATAATCTCTATAATCGCCGTCTTCATCATCACTACTAACATCATCAGCATAATCTCTATAATCGCCGTCTTCATCATCACTACTAACATCATCAGCATAATCTATATAATCGCCATCTTCATCATCACTACTAACATCATAGCATAATCTATATAATCGCCATCTTCATCATCACTACTAACATCATCAGCATAATCTCTATAATCGCCGTCTTCATCATCACTTCTAACTTCATCATCATAATCTCTATAATCGCCGTCTTCATCATCACTCTAACATCATCAGCATCTATAATCGCCGTCTTCATCATCACTACTAACATCATCAGCATAATCTCTATAATCGCCGTCTTCATCATCACTACTAACATCATCAGCATAATCTCTATAATCGATATCTTCATCATCACTACTAACATCATCAGCATAATCTATATAATCGCCATCTTCATCATCATTACTAACATCATCAGCATAATCTATATAATCGCCATCTTCATCATCACTACTAACATCATCAGCATAATCTCTATAATCGCCGTCTTCATCATCACTTCTAACTTCATCATCATAATCTCTATAATCGCCGTCTTCATCATCACTACTAACATCATCAGCATAATATCTATAATCGCCGTCTTCATCATCACTACTAACATCATCAGCATAATCTCTATAATCGCCGTCTTCATCATCACTACTAACATCATCAGCATAATCTCTATAATCGCCGTCTTCATCATCACTATTAACATCATCATCATAATCTCTATAATCGCCGTCTTCATCATCACTACTAACATCATCAGCATAATATCTATAATCGCCGTCTTCATCATCACTACTAACATCATCAGCATAATCTCTATAATCGCCGTCTTCATCATCACTACTAACATCATCAGCATAATCTCTATAATCGCCGTCTTCATCATCACTACTAACATCATCAGCATAATCTCTATAATCGCCGTCTTCATCATCACTACTAACATCATCAGCATAATCTCTATAATCGCCGTCTTCATCATCACTACTAACATCATCAGCATAATCTCTATAATCGCCGTCTTCATCATCACTACTAACATCATCAGCATAATCTCTATAATCGCCGTCTTCATCATCACTACTAACATCATCAGCATAATCTCTATAATCGCCGTCTTCATCATCACTACTAACATCATCATCATAATCTCTATAATCGCCGTCTTCATCATCACTACTAACATCATCAGCATAATATCTATAATCGCCGTCTTCATCATCACTACTAACATCATCAGCATAATCTCTATAATCGCCGTCTTCATCATCACTACTAACATCATCAGCATAATCTCTATAATCGCCGTCTTCATCATCACTACTAACATCATCAGCATAATCTCTATAATCGCCGTCTTCATCATCACTACTAACATCATCAGCATAATCTCTATAATCGCCGTCTTCATCATCACTACTAACATCATCAGCATAATATCTATAATCGCCGTCTTCATCATCACTACTAACATCATCAGCATAATCTCTATAATCGCCGTCTTCATCATCACTACTAACATCATCAGCATAATCTCTATAATCGCCGTCTTCATCATCACTACTAACATCATCAGCATAATCTCTATAATCGCCGTCTTCATCATCACTACTAACATCATCAGCATAATCTCTATAATCGCCGTCTTCATCATCACTACTAACATCATCAGTATAATATTTATAATCGCCGTCGTAATCATCTTCATTGTTTTTATTACATCACTGGTCGTTATTACATTACTGGTCGTTATTACATTACCTATTGTAACAGTCGTTCGTTGACCAGCAAATGACGGAGATGTCCGTCTTCTGGAAGACGATTTACCGGCTATATCAAGATGACAGAGACTCTAAGCGAATGGCGAAAAGTTGACATGTATGCACTGTTCTGGTATCCACTCTTCGTTTGCTTCTATCATCGTCTGTTGATGGTGTGGTTGACTGTGGGATTTTATCGGGCTGCTTCGTGTTGATGGTCATGTTGATGGTCATGTGTTGATGGTTATGTGGCTTTTTCGTGTCGGGTCTTTGGTGTAGTTAATGAGGATGCTGACGGTATTCAAGTGCTGCGAATCGTCCGACAATTCTCATCTAACACATCTCAACAAGTTCTTGATATTTCCATTGATAAAAGCGAATAGGTGAGCTGTTTTGGAGATGTATCTTCTTCAGATCCAGTTTCAATGTTACCAGTGCTATGTCGTGGACGCTACCTATGTCATTTCATGGGAATTATCTGGGTTTTACTAGTTGATTGTAGATATAAAATGTCGAGGAGTCACACATATTATTGATCACAGCTATATGTCACGTTCTCATTACCTCTAAGCCGACAGTTGCTGAATGCATGTAAACGAACTTAGACGTTTACTTCAAAAGTTAACGAATTTATAGCATGCATTTTCCCATAAGAAGTGAAGGGCGAACGAAGCATTCTAACGGCTTCGCATTCAAAAGCAATACATCTGATGTATAAGCGAAGTGCTCAAATAACTTAGCAAGCGATGAATAGTCGTTGGCAGTTTCACGAATTATACCAACGATAGATTGTCGAGGTAATAAACATCCTTATTCAAATAAAGTTATTTATAATTCGCCATTATGCCGCCCTGATACGCAACTAGATGTAATAAACGTAAATATTGGTGTTTACAAATAGTTAACATATTTCTCCATTCGCAAAGATGATAACGTTTGCACTTATTCGTCGAACAAGACTATTGTCCTTACAACCAAACCACATTATGCATGTCAAGTACTGGGATTACTAATCCTGCTACGCCATATCTGTATTCGAACCTGCCAGAGCAACGCAGTTGAACAAGTCAAATACCAATAAATCCGAAATTATATTTCAGCAAATATAATACACTGTGAATAACACATACTAATAAATATAATCATCGTATATACTACATGTAGTTGCACTCCGCCTTGTTCCCTGCTGTATGGGGGTGAGGGTCAGGAACAGTATTGCTGAACCACTCGCGGTGTTTTTTTCTTCCAACGTTTTCTGTCCTTAGCTCCATCTCTCCATCTTTCATCCTCCCATGATCTTCTCGTGTCCCTCCTCATACAGTCCTCCCATCTGAGCTGTAAACTGTCCCTTTCCCTGTGTCCTTTACGTTGTTCCTCCTCTGCTCTCTTCGCTATTTTTCCGGCGTCCATCCTTGCCAGGTGGCATGCCCCTCTCATCCGGTTTCTCTAAATACACAACCTCATAATTGTTATCCAAAACAAGAATGAACATGGTTTTAGACACAAATCAACATGAAAAGAGTAGTACAAAATGACAACTCAAGTGAAACAAATCAATCTGAGAAAAGATACACAAGAAGAAACGGCCAACGGCCATAAGTGTATGAAAAACACAAACATTTCCGAATTAACACGACTAAATAACATGCTCACCCAAACGTGACCGTTTGACCCCGTACGAGGGTTGACCAGTATCAGGACAAGCCAGGTCAAAAGCAACGTGCGGTGAACTAAGTTGTCCAACTTTCGAATCGGCCGAAGACTATTATGTAACCATAATTGGTAGTCTAATCACAATAAAATAAAGGTAATAATAATAATAATAATAATGTATTTATTTCAGACAATCATGATGTCCATATATACAAATACATCAATAAAAGTATGTAAATAATATAAAAATACATAGATAAGAACAATATGTTTAAAAATTATATAAATCCCGGACCCACTGGTGCCGCAGTTTCGAAGTACAATACACGTCGCTAGTTTTAATGCTATAAATAATGGGATTCAAAGACATGTCAATCCTATTCATTAAGCTAAAAATAGCCTTTCTGATTACACATTTACCCGAGCTGACATTAGCTGTAGCAAACATGTGGCTAGCGCTACATCTCAAGGGCAAATTGTTCAATATCCTGAAAGAGTTGTTATATGCAACAATGAATTGATGAAAATTAACTTTTCTAAAGTTCACCCATAACGCACACATATAGATATTACCAACATACGCTGTAAATAGCTTATTTTTATAGCAGTTGAACAAAAGTGAAACTTTTGACGTAACATGTTACTCTTGGCATACAAAAGTCTCACTTTGGCTTGCATGTCAGACTCATCAGACAAGTTATTAGAAATGACATGTCCAAGATATTTACAAGAGGTGGCAAAGTTTAACTTCTTTCCTCCTAATGTCATTTCTTTAGACAGATTTGACTTTCTAGATTCAAAGTACATGACCAGGGATTTACTCGCATTGTATTGCACATCGTGCTCACATCCATATGAGTAACACATGTCTAGTAGTGTTTGTAGTCCTTTAGCAGAAGGTGCAAACAGAAGTAGATCATCGGCGTATATAAGGTGATTAACAACCATGTTACCAAGACTACAACCGATTTGTTTTTTGTGCAGTTGTATACTCAGATTATCCATATAAATGTTAAAAAGCAAAGGGGATATCTTCCCACCTTGCTTAACACCATTGCCTACCGAGAAGAAGTCCGAGTAGGTATTTCCCCATCGTATGCATACACATTGATTATTGAATTAATTGCTGAGTATTCTTAAGATATAGTTCGGTACATTTCGTTGTTCTAGTTTCGTTATAAGTTTATTTCGGTTGACACGATCAAACGCCTTTGATGCATCTAAAAATGCGACGTGCATAGCTGAACCATGTTCAGTGTAGAACCTTAATAATTCCTTAAATGCAACCACGCATAACTCCGTTCCATGTTTAGGCTTAAAGCCAAATTGATTAGGAGTGGTTTCCAAGTACATTTTCATTCTGTTAAAAAGAACAGTGTCTATTATCTTCGAAAATATATTCGATAGACATATTGGCCTATAATTCCCTTTGTCGTTTACTCGTCTATTTTTGTCTTTAATAATTGGTACAATAACAGACTGTGACATTTCTTTTGGTAAATAACCATGCACCAGAATCGAAGACACAAGGATAGACAAAAGCACAGCGAGTTGATAATCAGCGAACTTAATATGTTCTGCACTGATACCGTCCAGACCTGGTGACTTATTTTTTGAGAGTCCATTAATAATATCCATCAGTTCAACTGCACCAACAGTCATTCCTGTATTGTCAGTGGAACAGTCATAACAAACTTTATCACATCGACTATCCTCCACATCATTAAATAAATGTTCATAATGATGCTTCCACATTGACCCGATGTTTACGTCACCGTGTATATTATCAATGTTTGTCGGAAGTTTTACTTTACTGTTCGTACAGTGCTTAATTTCTTTCCAGAATTTGCGGTGGTCTTTCTGACACAACTGTTCTGCAATGTTATCAGCAATGATAGTTTCTTTCTCCCTTTTACATTTTCTGATCGCCTGTTTGAATTTCATTCTGGATAATTTCATAACATTAAAAATGTCACCTTGTCTAGGTTTACCAGTCTCTTTCCATATACAGTAAGCATCACGGGCTGCACAATGAAGCTCTTTCACTCGCTCGTTCCAACCTGGTACAACATTATACTTATAAGCACCTTTGCGATTTGACCGGAGTGTGTGACCACACCTCTTCAATGTAATCACGATAGAATTGTAAAAGTCATCGAGATCATCATGATGATTACAGTTATGACAATTGGGATCATTGCAACTAACACCCGGTGGAACATTCAGTTTGCTCAATTCAACGTTCGTGCATTCTCTATATGCATCAATATATTGTGGGTTTAATCTGTCCCACAGTAAGCCTTGCTTACTCTTATTAGTATTGTCACTACCACTAACGCATTCTGGTAGAATATCACTGTCTATGCTGAACGATATCGGGTGGTGATCAGAATAAATAACATCATAAAGTATGGACATGTTAGATAGGCAATCCTTCGCATCCGCGGTACATATGATATGGTCTAGCCATGATGTAGTTCCCCAGGCAGAACTAACGTATGTATATGTGTCTATTGGGAGAGTATCTTGATCACATATAGCCAGAGTAAATTCTTTGCAGAAATCAAGTAAGATATTCCCAAAAACTGATTTCTTGGAAATATCCGCGTTAAAATCACCAACAATAGTGATGCACGAGCTATTAATATTATTAACATATACAGCAATTTTGGACATATAATCATTGAACTTGTCCCTGTTTTCCTCGCATTCATAAGGTAAATATACGTTTAGTAGATAATACTCCTTGTTACCCCAACAAATTCTTATGCCGCATAGCCAATCATAGCACTGGTCAAGAATGGTGATGTATTGATCAAGGGAATGTTTCCATAAAAAACCTACACCACCATACGGTCTACCAGTTAAAATACCACAAGATGCATCTACAGGAGAAACACCATAACCCACATAACCTTCGTGACAGGTGTAATATTCACGATGGCTATCAATTGTGTTTTGCGTAAAGGGACTGTGTTATTTCAATCCAAATTTATATAAAATCAACATCCAAAACAGGCAATTTGTTTGTCAAATGTGTTCCTAGCAATATCATTGTAGTCCAACATTAGGGTGCAATAAAAATGAAAATATAAAACTGGTAAAGAATGGTGTCACGATCAACAATAGCGGATATAAAGCAGGGCAAGATGAATGACACATTTGAGAAACGAAATATGGACGGGTATTCGACTTCCAATTACCGAATCTACCTGTCGCACTGTTGGAAGATAACACATCGCTGTCAGCACTACTGATTTTGAAGAGGTTAACATCAAAGCAGAACGTGTTGAGAAACGGTCACGGATCATCGTAATCCAAACTGTCAAACAACGCGCTGTTGCTTGAATACATTTTGAGAAAAAACTCGTCTATGAAAAAAATGGCGATGACATAATGTCTTTTCGAGAACATCAATGATAGCTAAAAGTAATACCGATTTTTTATAGAACCAGAAACATATCATACATGCACAGCACGATTTAAAACGGACACTGCCCATGTGAAAAGACTTAACACACTGCGTTTGTGTGTGTGTGTGTTTGTGTGTGTGTGTGTGTGTGTGTGTGTGTGTGTGTGTGTGTGTGTGTGTGTGTGTGTGTGTAAGCGAGCACGTGCGCGTGCGTATGGATGTTGTGAGTGTGGGTACACAACGCAACTAATAAACAAAAACCGATTGCTATAAAACGTGACCGTCACGGTCTCTATCACTGATGCCGCTATTGTTGGTATTGTCAACACTACTGACACACGGTCAAAGAAAGGTCATTTGGCAGAACTACCCTGATAGATCAATGTCCAGTTCATCATAAACGTATGTACATGACATCACAAACCATGTCCCGGTGGACATAAAGTATCCCTCTTGACAACAGTTGCCACTATATATACGCTAGCTTTTAAAATAAAGGTTGACTAATTTTTAACCATACATATGACAATTTAAAGGATTCGTATATTGACCAACACAAATTAGAATAACTAGCAAAACGTCCGTCATCTGACGGGTGCCTTTGTAGTTGTCAGTCGTGGTAGTGATATTTATCAAATATTAGAAAACACACAGCATCGTTACATAAGCATAATAACGCGCTCGGAGATACTCGTTATTTGTCTTAAATAACGAAGGTCGGAGAGAATGTTAAGTTCACGTCCATCGATAGGCCCTAGTCGTAATAGCGTAGAATAATCTAATAACATTCGTGTTTGCATGAGGGTAGACATACGCATTACTGAGTCACCGTCTAATTCGTCTTGTCAAGTTCGTTTTCCCGAAGTATTTGCAGAGCGCGCGTGGGTCCTGCTATTGTTAAGTTACGTTTTACCTATTACGAGCAAATTACGTTTCATACTCCGAAAAACTTATTTACTCAATAAAAGGTGATGATCTTGACATATATTGGGCATTTTGAAAATATATATATCTTACGTCCTATTCACAGGGCCGTAGATTACTCTCTGACAGCATGGCGCTCGAGGTTCAAGCCGACTAAGAAAAAAAGTTAACGTACCCGCATACGTACGCAAACGCGATTTTAGTTAGATTACATAATATGTAGTTTCATAATACAATACAATAATATACGAATTTATTTTCCAATAATAGTAAAATGCATTGGATAATTTTCTTCTGCATGCTGTGCATAAAGAGAATGCAATCCAGTGTTATAGTCCAGTAGAAATCAGCACATGTTTTACCAAACCCGGACATTTTGGTTAAAAAAAGCCAATATTTGTTTTAGGATGACCAGTAGTGTTTCCTGAACTTCCAGAAAAAAACCCAACCAAAATCAACCATGGGGAACCTCGATTTTTTCATGAACTATATACGTACCCCGACAGTCATTTTTTGTAACATTTTGTTTTTATTGGCTGTCCATACATAAATGCAAATGAGTTTTGGCGCGCTGACTTCCACTCGCCAGCAAGTTAACGGTTAGGATACTTAATTGTGATGATTTGTATTTTATGTATCCATTAACTCGCTAATATAAGAAATCAAATGTTTGCCACAAGATTAAATCTTATAATTGTTTATCGAAAGCCAATGTTTAAAAATCCAAACACAATATCACATATATATTAATTTAACCAAAATCCGTAGTACTTAATAGAACAAACCGTTTTCATAAACCCCCACAAGACATTTTACGCAGTGGATCTATATTCTAAATAAATAACAGCTAATTTATTAATTACTTGCTTACAGATTATTAGAAAAGTTATAGTAAATTTCTGTACTGATTGTTCTGGATTATTATGCATTTATATGCTTGAGCGATTTGAAAATGTGTGGTATGGAAAGCCAAACATGACATTGTTCACAATGTTGTAGCTAAGGCGTAACGGTAGATCTTGGTTGATTTATTAGTGAAAAATTCATAGTTAGTAAGATAGCATGTTAAATCTGAAATCTCTGTTTGAGTAATTATATAAAGTAAAGTTAGCAACTGTTGTTGAACATATTACCCATAATAATAGTACACATAGTCATATTATGAAGATTGCCTAGAAAATAGTCATACATATTTTTCAGGAACGGGTCACTGATATGGAGCAACGTGTCATTTGTTAAGAAGGTGGTGATGGTGGCTTAATGGTTAAACTTAGAAAGAAAGGGATATATTCATTGGAGGCGGTGTCAAAACTACGAGTTGATGGGTTGGCTGAATAATTCAAAAATGCAGGTGATCATTATGTCCATAAAAAATGTGGAAAGACTTACACTGCCTACAAAAATGTGACTAAATCATCTCAGGCAACACAACAGGTTGTTGCATCTGAATGTATGCCACCTCGTTCGAACTCGAGAGGTTACGATTATCAAACTCACTGTTGCATCAAACAGGACAACATTGATCTGGCCAAATTCCTGACCTTTCTACGAAGTCACAACCCATTTTTCACCGACAATGACGAGCAACTGCAAAATCTTACTACTGGGGTCATAGCTGATGAGAGAGTCAATGTAGACCAAGCTGTGGATATTGGAATGAAAATCCACCAGAAAATCACAGATCAGAAGTACGGAGACATCGTTCTCAGAAAGTCAGACCGAGTGAAAACCTTCGCAGATATGAGGAAAACTATCAAACTGAAAGATGCAAAAGAAGTGCGCATGTCGTCGACAGAGCTGCACCAGAGACTATTGGCCAAGGCATATACTTCTGGACCACCAGATCGCAGTGTCTTCTCACAAGAGCTAGCAGCCGGAGCCCCAGCTTTATTCCACGACAATGGCACAATGCAAAGGCCAGTGAAGTCTAAATTAGTTTCGTACATCGCTACCCTCGATCCCCATGTTGTCTGCAATGTTGGAATTGACGACAAAGCCACAGTTGTGGATGGATGTGCCGTTCTGCATCAGATACTCTGGCGATAGACAGGTACCTTTCATGAAGAGTGTTCATCTTATGTGATGTATTTCTCCACTTGGCAGCACACGATAGGGCCTGGTTCGTAGTGTTCGACAGTTATGAAATGCTCACCACCAAGGAACCCGAACAGAAGCGACGTAAATTGGGCATGATCCTTTCCACTGATTTGTTGGTTGGACATAACACTCCAGTGCCTTCAGACAAAAGTAGTTTTCTTTCAAACAAGCACAACAAACAGCAACTCATTAATCTCCTCTCTATTTACCTGCTGAAAGAAGGTGTCGATGTGCGTCTCGCTGGCGAGGAAGGATATGCGGATACCACAATTGCGAAGTGTACCCTAGAAGGTGCAGAATCCCATGAGAACGTATGTGCCCGTTGATGATACAGATCTGCTTGTAATCCTACTTTACCATGCGCCTGAGAAGTCCATTATTTACATGCAAACCAAACAAAGACTAATCTGGTCAACATACTCTCGGAAAAGCTGTGGCACAAGGTCAGCTTTCTACGGTATTGGAAATGTCAAACACATGAAAGTTCGAGGATCTTCAACAGAGCTGAGAACATCCGTTGCCATATTCGGCAGTAACACTGCATCGAGCGCCGACATTGCAACAGTTGGGGAGCGGTATATGATTTCGCTTTACACCAAAAGCAACTGAATTGTAAGTCTCGACGACCTACGATACATGCACATAACTTCATCAAAGTATGTCGCCATTGAAAGAATTCCATCGACAATTCGAGCATGCTAATTCCATTCACTCAGAGTGCACCTTCAGGTTTCTACCTGGGTTAATCTGAAGATTGTATTGGACAGAAAGAAACAATATGGCTTCCACTGTGACCCACACTCAGTAGTGCCCGTCAGCACAGACAAAAAACCAGCACCCGAACATCTTCTACAAGAGATCCGTTGCTCTTGCAAGCACCAAAATAAATTGTGCGTGTGATGCAACTGCTCAAAGATGCATCTTGCCTATAGCATCCACTGCAAATGTCAAGGACAGTGCGCAAACGGCCCAACTCTTGCACAGCTACCCGACAGTGACGATGATGACAATGCTGATGATGATGTTTAACACATGATATATTAGAAGATTACAGGTAGAACATTTATGATCTTTCCTAGTTATATTCAAGTTTGAATGCTATACCATTCACTGTTTGGGGTATACGTGACATTCATGTGATCTTAGTTAAGATGTTAATGAACTCCCAGAACAACGTTGGGGCGGAGTGCTATATAAGAAATATATTACTAATTAATTGGTTAATTAATCAACATCAAATTGGGTGGTAATCGGGGTAATAAACGGTTGTTCACACACACCAGGCACTGGTACCTGACACGGAATGACATGGTTAATGGCGCACGATTTGGAAACGAAACAACTCGTAGGTTGGTGGTTTCAAGTAGGTTAGCTAACTATTATTGTTCTACTGGAAAAGTCGATGTTTTGTCAAGTAAAACTGTCGATACATGTTTCTGCGTTAATTTGCATTAGCGTACAATTCGTATCCGACTTGCCACCAAAAGAAGATACTTCTGTAAACAATGGCTGTAGAAAAAACAGCTCACAACAACATTTGTCACGTGTATCACCCCAGTGATAGCGCACGTCGGTCAGTTAGTACATGTCTCGTGACACTCATAGTGTTTAGTAGGTGATTCATTAGCCACATGCTTCGCGCCAGTTGCTGACTTCAGTGGGCAAATTCACGCACATTCGTCTTGAGAATGGAAATTTCCGACGAAATGTTTCCAAACTTTACACACACACACACACACACACACACACACACACACACACACACACACACACACACACACACACACACACACACACACACACACACACACACACACACACCACACACACCATACACTTTACTAAAGCACATTTGTCAATAAGTATTGTGTAATTACATAGTAAAAGAAAAGAGTAATCACGTTTGGTGTTTACCAAGGCTCAATTTATGTTTTAGGAACACTCTGATTTATTATATTATACATGAATGACATAGCACTTTTATAAATTGATTACCTACGCTGACGACACACCACTTACGTGTACACTAAAGATATTTATAGACTCAGAAGAAGGCCAAATGGAAAATGAAAAATAAAAAATTTACTCACAAATTGTAACCATTGGTTGAAAACTAATCAACTTTCAGTAAATACGCCCAAAAATATTTCATGATTTTATATATCCTATAAATAAAATTGAATACTCGATGTTAGAAATAGATAGGGCAAACAGTGAATATGCAAATTGTTTTAGTTTGTAGGCATCACAATAATTAAGTACATAAACTGGCATGCAAACAAATTGGCCAGTAACGTTTTTAGCAAATTATAATTTAAAATAACATAAATATTGTTACCACTAAATATTATATATATATAAATATATAATATTTAGAGGTAACAATATTTATGTTATTTTAAATTATAATTATATATATATATATGTATATATATATATATATATATATATATATTGAACGACTATATCCTCCCTCATATTAATTATGGAGTCATCAGGCACATCGAATAGTAAAACTATAAACAAAATTAATACGAACAATATCAGAACGTTCTCTACAAATTCCAATTACTAAGTACATATATAAATTCAACTAAAATAATGTTACTAAAATTAATTAACATATAATTACCCGAATATTTTAAATAATATTCCCAACACATAACTATGAAATTCATCAATACCACAAACGAGAAAGAAATAATAAGTTCATTTCCAGAGTAAAGTCAGGGTTTTGTTGGAGGAGTTGTTTTAAACTCAGTCCCGGCGATATTCACCACGTACAGACTATGTATATAATATTAGTCTGTATGTACTAGCTATTATAAGATTGCACATTATCCAGTCCTTAGGACTGCATAAAGTGTTTTACTCTTCGGCACCAAACAGACCTGTTCATTCGAATACCATCTCAACTTTTCAGCCACGCTGCAATTAATAAGCGAAGACGATTTGTACACGAATATCCACCATTGTCTACAACCAGGTACTCATTTCATACAGCAGAATGAACAGAAGCACGATGGAGAGAAATAACTTGTCCAAGGTTTGACACGGCAGAAAGAGGCTCAGAACCCGGAATTTGTCGAATTCCGAAGCTCACACGCACACGCGCACAAACGAACAAACGAACGAACGAACGAACGAATAAACGAAAGAACAAACAAACGAACGAAATAACGAACAAACAACACATACACATTGAAACAAACTAACAAACACCAAAATAAAACAACACACAAAGAAACAACACTACCAACATGAAGTAAACCCACACGTGTACACACACGTACGCACACACACTCACACACAAACCCACACACACGCGCGCACCCATACACGCACGCATACACACGCCCACACACACACACACACACACACACACACACACACACTGTACTACAATATTCATGCTATTAATTACAGTGCAGTTATATAGTTAATTAGTTCAATCGGTATAATTAAATTCAGAAATACCCTTGATACCTTGAATTATGAGAAATACTGAAGCCGACCGAAAACTGTTCATTGGACTGCATGTTCAAGTTTAGCAGGAACATTAAATGAATACCCCGACAGTCTGCTCGTTGTAGAAGCAAATTCGGTGTTCGCTACCACAAATGTTATTTATAACACCTGTATTGCGTTCTGAGTGGCTATGGGCGTGTCTGAATCCTGCCAACGGCACGCCTATCCAGGTGGTAACCCCAAAAGAGTCTACCACGTTTATCTGAAGTGTCAGTGCAATTTATTTTCGTGCACACTATTTAACACCCACAGTGTCGGTACCTGGCACCGACCTAATACTCATCAATCACTGTCAAGCTCTTTTGATTCATAAAAATACCTACCAATGCAGTTGTGACACGTTTATAGATGCGTAAAAAGGCACAACTATTTACAGAGAATAACACTGAATTTTTAGGACCCACCCTTCCTGAGCAGGTGTCTCGCACCGTTGGATCTGTTAGCTGCAAGGGGGTATTCTTATCAATTGCTGGACTCGTCTTACGCACTCATAGCGGGCATCCTGTGCCAACGATTCATCACAGACACCCTGTGGAAAGCTTCTTGTCTTCGTCCACCATGACATGCAAAGGCGGAGGACACGTGACCGCATTATGATGTGGTGCTGAACACGTGCCGCACTAGAACTAATATTTACAAATATATATTCAGCTGTTTAGTTAGTACGATAATGACTATCAGTGTTAAAGATTGCACCAATGGGTTTTATTTAACATAATATGTTAGCTGTTTTCTAACTGTTTCTTATGCAATATATCATTATTCTATTCATCGCCAAATTCCAGGTGACGCTGCTACCGAGAGGTGTGGCTTGGTGTAGCACATGATGCTGACATGACATGCGCAGATTGCAAACCTCTTTAGACCAACCCACTTGGAATCCTTTATATTAGGCGTGGAGGAACCTACAAGGGCAGACTTGGTTTTGTGCTGGGAACATTGCATTGCCACCGAAGCCGTTCACTTTAAGAACACTGTTGCAGAAATTCGTAAGAGGTAAGTGTGCGACATAGGCTCGCTTTTGTGCCAATACCTGGTCTGTTGTTTGCGATGCTGAGATGATATAATAATTTGGTGCCTGTGATTACGTAATTTGTAGTAATGGTACCATCGCCTTCTCCGTGTAAGACATATATATCAGCCATTCTCTTATTAGCATAAGCATGGAATACCCGTGAGTTCATTTAGATTCAATTCAATATCTTTATTTCAGACTCAACTGTGCAGTACATATATCCATATAATTATAAAAAGCACGCATTGAGAAAAAGAAAAAAAAGACTATTGCACAATTGGAGCCTACCACATGTAGACTCAATCAAAACTTTTATGTACACACATCATCTTTATTCAATGTCGTCCTATCCTCGACAGCCTCTTTAAATCACTGTTGACGATCACAATCACCAGCTTATAATAAGAGGCATAAAGTCGCAGCATGAATTTATATACAAGATTATCTAATCACAGCTTTATTATTAGGTACACTGTGTGTGATACAGATGGGGAGAGGATTATCAAGTCATCAGCATACATAAGATGAATAATACCCTCAATAATGTTAGGTAGAGTTGCCATTGTTAATCTGTCGAATCTCTTTCCAAAAGTCTTCTGGCTTACTCTATGATAGCTTGTTAGCTAATGAATCCTTCCTGAGTTGACTCTTATGATTTTTAAGAAAACGTATTCCATATTTAAACCTAACCTTCGATGATTTCATTGGGTAAAAAACAGGACCATTTTAAAGTTTTCCAGCATCAACCCACATTACAAAACATTCCCTGGCAGCAGTGTGGAGATCTTTGACATGGTCATTCAAGCCAAGTTTACTCTTATATGGTCTTGCCTTATTACCCTGTCGACTCAACATTTCATCACTAGCATTTTTCATAATTTCTGTTAGATCACCATAAAAACATTTATTGCAGATATATGTGCGCCGTCTATGCACATTGCATTATTACAAATATGGGTTATGCTTTGTTGCCTTAGTACAACCATTGATACAGCCGTCAATAAATTGTCTCCAGCTGGTGTGTGTACATTCATGGGTTGGCATAATCTACCGTAGCTGCCCCAGTGCCCTAAAAATCCGAGTGCAACATATATAAAGATCCTAGATTCTGTGTACTGTAACAAGTTTCTTGGAGGCATACAATGTTAGTATCGTCGTTATTCAGTATGTCCATCACACACGGTCTGTGATGTAATGTTGAGGCCTTATAAGGCAAGCCCCTACAGTTATATGAGGTGACTTTCATGACTGACAGTCGATAGCTTTGCTCCTACGAGCAGCCGTCAGTTTGTGATCAATGTCTGTGCCATCGCGCTTGTGCTCTCGGGAATGATTCCTCCACCACCGTACGTATGCATCTTCTGGCCACTGCGTTGCTGACAAGAATACCTTCGGGAGTGGACAGTTGCTGGTGATGTGGAAGGTACTGTATGTCTCAGTAGACTTCACCTGCTCTACCACAACACTCTAGCAGTTGTAATCCTTTTCTTCCAAATTAGTGCACTGACAAGATGGCACAGCCAACACATGTCATTATTTAATAATTTAATCATTTCAACACAATAGTTTTCTTTCTCCATTGACACATGTGATGTACAAACAGTGTATACTAAAGACGATGTATGACCTGTTATCTTTTTTCTGAATAGGTAATTTATTTTAAAAACAGTTATACATTTTGAATATGTACTCCACTAGGCCAGAACGACACTGACGCGCAAACATGATTCAGTACCCCGCACTGTTTGCCACGGCGTTGCTGCTTTTGCTTGGAGAAGGACACAGCAGTGACCCATGTCTGGTATGAATTCGTTCTGTTATTTTCCGGTCATGAGTGGGAATGATATACGACGTGTTGATTACAGTTAGAAAACAGTTACGACTGTTGCAAGCAGTGACCCTCATACTGATGATAACACTCGCCTGATATACACAAATTGTGTATTATTCTCGTTATATACCAGCAATTTAAACACTTGAGAGTATATACTTATGTCTTGCCTTTGCAGACATGCAGTTCGTGTACCGCAACATAAGCCTGGCAAGCTCACCATTCGTAACGATCAGGGCAAGCGTACTAACGTTTTAAAAAAAATTACGCGACAAACTTCGTAAGTCGTCCACTGACCAGTGGGGGCCAGTTTACGTAACTGGAAAACATCGTCATTTGAATGAATATTCGTACCAACGGTCATAGGTCTATTGGGATGAGTTTAATCAAAACGCTAGAGTATTAAGGATCTATCGTGGGATCGTTGATGTAGGCGTCCCCAAACCACGGACGAGTGCTCAGACGTATCATTATGTCTACAGCCAAGTGTTATCCACATAGTTGAGATACATGTCTATCCTTTCAAGACATTATGCACGAGAATTAAGTTTTATGTATATTTTTTGACCGTCGGACAAATACCATCACGGCTATTTGTCAATAACATAGATTATAATTAAGAACACTGCGATTAGGACTGTGTCGCAAACAAAATAATACACCATGCATAATGCTATAACCATTAGTTACCAATATTTCATTAAACAAAATTTAATGTTTTAATATTAAGCTCATAATTTATTTAAATGCTGCAAAATGTATTTTTTATTTATGAACTTTTTAGACAATGCCGTGTCCGGACGGACAGTTCTGTGTGTCCGCCGTACCGATCTGTCCTCAACCTCCGTGTGCCAGAGTCGGCTTTTGCGTCTCCTCGGGTAAGCCATTAGTACGCTCAATCTCTAAGCAGAGACTCTCTTCCGGTCGCAAGCTCCCTCCAAGAGTTGAAGTTGGAAGGAACTTGCGACCGGATACGAGTGGTTGTTTGGAGACTGGAGTACGTTGTCACGCCTTGTATAGGAATATTTACTTACGTATGATGTAAGTGTATGTATGCATGTATGTGTGTTTGCATGTAGGTAAGTATGTATGAACGTATGTACGTATGTACAATGTAAGTACGTACGTATATACGGATGTACGTATGTTCGTAAGTGTGTATGTGTGCATGTGTGTATGTATGTATGTGTGTGTGTGTGTATGTGTGTATTTGTGTATGTGTGTATGTGTGTATGAGTGTATGCGTGTACGCGTGTACGCGTGTACGCATGTACGCGTGTATACGTGTATACGGATATTCGTGCCTCTGTGTGTGTACGCATGTATGTATACATGTATGTACGTATGTATGTACGTACGTATGTATGTACGTACGTAAGTATGTATGTACATATGTAAGTATGTACATATGGATATACGTTTGCATGTACGCATGTATGTAAATATATATATACATATAAATTCTTACACACACACACACACACATACACACACACACACACACACACACACACACACACACACACACACACACACACACACACACACACACACATATATATGTGTATATATTTGTGTGTGTTTGTGAGTATGTATGGATGCACGTATTCACGTAATCACTGAGGTTAAATAGTTACCAATACGTTACTCGCCGCACGGTCCGGTTCTGATATCCACAGAAGGGATAATGTACATTGGTATCGGTTCCATGCAATAGGTGGCGTTACACGTAGCATTCTAGGTGACCCGGCAATACGTGGTGACCTTCTAACCACCCATACGAAATGCTACCTGTTTATGTGGACTTTACACACTGATGCGCTAATTTATATCGAAGCTTATCTTCATGTCACATAGTGTTATGTCAAGATGAACATATATTCGTCCATTTTGAACATTATCTCACGGTAGCTATACACGATGGAATAAAGTAGCTATTTACAATTTGTTCTAGCTGTACGTCTATTTGTGTTATGTTCCAGTCTCGCCGGCCATATGTCCGGCATTAGTTTGTCCGCAGCCGTGTCCGGCAGACCAAATACGCAGGTTTGACAGCGCCGGCTGTAAAACGTGTGCCTGCTTCGATCCATGTAAGGTACATTGAGGTTTGACTTTCACAACTGTACCAGGGTTACACAACTAAATCTGACATTCTACGTGTTTACCGATATTTAATAAATACAATTTTAACTTGCGCCAAACGTAGTAGCATTGCCTGTTATGCATAATGTGTCTTCTGGCCTTCAACAAGAATGATTAATTCACTGATTTGATTTCCCTTTGAAACTGCAATTCCGCACTGCTCTGAAACCTTCATATCAGCACTAATGGTTAACCCTAAGTCCTTTTCTTTTATAATACCACTTAGTACAGTACCCCTCATTGTATATTGTACATCTTCGTTCCCATGTCCTGTGTGGAGGCATTAATATTTCCCAAAATTGAACTCCATTTACGGATCGGGGTCGGTCCTCTAGAAGATAGTGCGGGAAATATAATATCAGAGGGATTCTTATTTTAGTTCAGTATTTATAAGGGAAGATATTAATTCACTGCCAGCACCAGAGGTTAAGTTCAAGGGGACAGAATCAGACTATTTAGGACAGTTAATTGTATCCCCGGAAATGGTGGCTAAGAAAATTAGGGCTATGAAGGATAATAAATCACCTGGAATGGATGGGATTCCGCCCAAACTACTATTGGAAATTGTAGAACAAATTAGCACACCACTTGCAACCGTTTTCAACTTGTCATTAGAAGAGGGAGTGGTTCCTTCAGAATGTAAGAAGCAAACATTATACCGTTATTTAAGAAAGGTTCCAGAAACAAGTCAGATAACTACAGAC
Source organism: Paraescarpia echinospica (assembly GCA_020002185.1). Taxonomy (NCBI): domain Eukaryota; kingdom Metazoa; phylum Annelida; class Polychaeta; order Sabellida; family Siboglinidae; genus Paraescarpia; species Paraescarpia echinospica. The sequence goes on from JAHLWY010000130.1 coordinate 196,037, forward strand.
CAGTGAGTTTAACGTTAGTGATTTGCAAATTATTAGAAAGTCTGATTAAAGACCACATGGTGGATTTTCTTGTTAAACATAACTTGTTAAACCCATCTCAACATGGGTTTCTAAAAGCGAGGTCATGCTTAACAAATATTTTTTTTTTTAAGATATCAATAAGTGGGTAGACGAGGGATTACCAGTAGATATCATCTACTTAAATTTTCAGAAAGCTTTCGACAAAGTGCCACATCAAAGAGTACTGCTTAAACTAAAGGCCCATGGCATAGGAAATGGTTTAACTAACCGGATAGAAAAATGGCTAATTGACAGAAGACAACGGGTAGTAGTTGATGGGGAGGCTTCAAACTGGTAATCAGTTTTGAGTGGGGTACCACTGGGATCAGTACTAGGACCTATATTAATCCTTGGATTAATTAGGCGAAACATAACGTAAAAGGAAAAAGAGCTAATACTATCGCGGTACAAAACAATAGTTAGGCCGCATTTAGAATATTGTATTCAAGCGTGGAGGCCATATCGCAGGAAGGACATAAATATGCTAGATAGAGTGCAGAGGAGAGCAACTAAAATGATATCAAAACTGAGGGATCTTAATTACGAAATACGCATAAAAATGTGGTTTAAAACACTAGAGACCAGGAGATTGAATGGAGATCAGATAGAAGTGTTTAAAATATTGAATGGTTATGAAAATATTAATAGAAATATATTTTTCTCAGTTAAGAAAGATAGAAGGATAAGAGAAAATGAAGTTAAATTAGTAAAGGAGCAGTGTAGATTAGATGTAATACAGTTCTCATTCTCACAAAGGACTGTAAATGAATGGAACAGATTATCTCCTGATTGTGTTGGTGCTAGTAGCGTGAATATGTTTTAAAATAAAATCGACACATAACTTAAAAGGGCGCGATACACGTAGATAAAAAGTATTGGACTCTCGATAAGCCAAAAGGCTTCCTTGTCCATCTGCCATCTAGAGTTAATTTTCTGGGTGGCAATCTTGTTAAATCTTCTTAAACATTTGCCACTTTTCAGACCATTTGATCAACATGTCAAGATCATCTTGTAAATGCTGCCTATCTCCATCACGTTTAATCCTTCTAAACACTTTTGTATCACCCGATACGTCGATCATAAACTTATTATTGAAGCTGTATATTAATTATCCGTCACGAAAGTACATAATCATAATTATGTCAGCAAACGAAAATTGTCTGAATTTGATTTCTTGTGTAATCCAGAGTTGGTTTTTGGTTGTATATGTTGTGTTATCATTACCTGTAATGTTATATATTAATACGCTATGCAGGGGGTAAAGTGTCGACCAAATCAGGAGTGTGTCGCCCGGGCGAATGACAACTGTATTCAAGCAGTGTGCGTAGATAAGGTCGTAGTCATTAAAACGAACCAATCCATGTTCTCAACAAATACTAATACATCACAATTACAAAGGCGTAATATAAATAAATGATATATATATATATGTATATATATATATATATATATGTTATGTTGTATATGTAGTTTGTACACTACGTTGTAATGCTAAATCAACTTCTTGCCACAGCTAAAATGTTGTATATCAAATTGAGACATATGGTAAAATCGCTTCCAAAACGAGACGATCGAAGCCGTAATTGTTAATGATTAATAATAACAAACAGAAAGATAATGTATTATCATAACTAGAACTTCCTATAAATACTACTACTACTACTATTAATAGTATAATAATAACAATCTAGTGACCCTAGAAAGTGCAAATCATCCAGACCAACATCCCTGGAATTACATATAGTCACGACGGTCATGTAATTTATTAAAGAAAAGAAAACACAAAGATACTTGTTGAAATGGTCATAGTAGCTTTGATTTATATTTTATAAAGTTAATACAAGTCTTTCTCCCGAAGTTCAGCGATGGTCTTACATTTTTAGACGTTCGTGTGTGTCCGTTCAAGAGCTTGATTAACATTTGTTATTCTGCTTGACTATCAGTTACTAATAACGGACTGTACCGTTAATTTATTGTTAGATCACAGACTGTACAAACTTGGTGTCCTGCAATGTTGCAGTCCAACAATTGTTCAGCAGCAACACCCTACATCATCGACGATTATACGCTTCTTCTCTAACTCGAATTTCAGACAGACTGGCGTGTTACGGGTGGACCGAGCCTCACTATGACACCTATGACGGAGCCGGCATTGACTTCCAGAACATCGGCTTGTATGTTATGTCACAGTTCACCAGTAACGATCAGGTGGGATGTGAAGGACTTCGCGACTTCCAAGTGCTGGTTGACCAGGAATACCGTTACGGCACACGTTTTGCGTCATACATCAGGTCGGTTACCCTTGTACTGCCCGGAATAGTGGTGATCAACATAGGCCCAAAACGGAAAGTAACTGTGGTAAGTAAAATTGTATTTGTTTCTGCTTACATAATATTTACATAATCACGTGTATAAATACTCAAGATACTCAGCGACACAGCCAAACCACACGTTTACAAACGAACATGTGTACGAATGACTTAAAGTTAATGTCTAGCGAATTCCACAGACGCAAGAGCTCGCACACAAATAAGCACAATCACATACACGCACATACGCGAGCTCACATTATAATATATATATATATATGTATATGACTATTGTATACATGTATATATATACACACACATATGTATATATATATATATATACATATATATGGTTAAATCCAACGAACACGGCATGTTTAGACATGTATCTTGAGTAATTATGTGACTAAAAGTATGGAAATATGCTGCGTTTATCCGGCTTGATGATACCTTTCAAGGGATGTATAGTTTGTTTTTTCTAGTTTGAACACCTTTGGAACTAAAGCTGATAAACTGGTCGTTTTTGAATTTTTTTTTAAATGTTGACCTCTGTATTTTTTTTAAATTAATTAGTAATCATCATAAACCATGAATATGCACAGTGTTTATTACTTTATTAGAAAACCACTAGTGTCTATGTTGTTACTGCCTTGTGATTAATGCAATTTGCAAATAACCTGATTTTTCCACAATATATTGGTCATGGGGAATATTGGTGTTATCGTCCGAGGACCATTTTTCCTAATGGCATATTCATGTAAAATTATTAATCGATAACATGCATATTTAGCTGTACATATATACTAACATGTGTAGTACCAAAATGCACTGCTATTTTTCAGATATACCTTTTGGTATTTTTCTTTTTTCTTTTTTCTCCGCCGACTCAGGTTTGGGGAAGTTTTTCGCATTATCATCCGGGGCCCTTGTTTCTTTCGTTTTAACACAAACTTGTGAATAATAGTCGGAGATTTTTATTTCTACTAAAGACCATCTCTCTGGCTATCAGAGCAGTCATTTGGACTCACACCATATATTTTCTCTGTATGATATGGCTCGGGGAAAAGCAACAAGTTACCGCCCGATTATAGTTATCGTCTGATCCGCGAGACGGTGGTAGTGTTTTGAATGCTTTTGAGTAGCCTCTATCGGCTTCCAGCGAAACTACGCGACCGTTCGTCATCTTGTTAATGTCTGCTACAAAAGATCGCACTAAGTAAGTAGATTTCCTGAGTTATTACTGTTTTGCTGCATGTATATTGTTTTTGCTAGACTATTCTGATCTACGGTAACAGTCATACACATGTTATTTATGCGTGATAGTGCTCGAACTTTATGTTATATGTACCTTTCGATGACGACCACATGTCATAACGCATGAGCTATAATACTGCGGGATACAATGTTTAATTAGTGTTTTTTTTAAGAGGGCCACGGTCGATAACGATTATCCACGGTGATAACGCAATACGTTGTTAATAGTAATGTTGCATTAAGAAAGGCATTGTGTGAAATAGAGTCTTAATATGCCAATGTGTGTGTGTTATATGATGGCCTATATATCTTCCTGTCCAATTTGACTCATTAAGTGCATTAATTACAATTATGCTTGGCATTAGATCGGTTTCGGTAGATGTACAATATTTTCTGATTTACTAGGATTTGAAAAAAGCTGTCATACCAAATAGTCTGCAAAATAGTAAAAGTTTAGCATTCTATCGCAAGCTTGTGTCTATTACGCACACTGTGGAGAGGTTATTTTGGTCAAATTAAAATAAATAATGCTTTCTAGAGGGAGCCACTGTCGATAACCGTACGCAAAACGCTGGTAATAGTAATACTGCATTGTGCTGACTTGCTTTGTTTTGTCTTTTTAACCGGCCAACATGGGGCTATAAAGAAAAAGGCTGACATCTCATCAAGAGTGGAAAGATCATCACCAACAGCGGTGAATTCTAAGAACAATAGCAAAAAGTTTATAAAAAAATGGATTCCGAATACGTGGAGTGTTTATACATTCCGTTCTGTATTTTAAAACTGTATTTACTTGTTGTACAAGTAATGACACATTCGAAAAATACAGTTGGGCAATATTGAAGTGCGAAAAAAACTTCACCGCACTCTGACAACTCTAAATAAGTACCCCCCCAAACGTCACGCCGTTATAACATATGTCCACATGTTATCCATTAACAAAATGTTAAATATCCAACACAACACCTTTATACTGTGGGATATGTCCTGCCAACGGACAATAACTTGTGGTCCTCAGATGATAACATATAGAACACACCTTTGAACTTCAAGCAACTGTAAAATTGTCAATGTTGTGAATTAGTGTGCCCAATTTTTTGTGGAGTCACCTCAATATTATGCACATTTAATACCATAACTGAACAAAAGATCCAGGCAATTCTATTTTCGACATTGTTCGTTGGATTTGACCATATATATATATATATATATATATATAGATATATGTATATATATATATATATATATATATATATGTGCATACAGGTCACCGGAGCCATACCAGTGGGAATGAAGATTAACACGGTGGAGATATATGCACTCTTCTGGGATGTGCTCACGGTGGTTCGCATCCAGACTAGCTTCGGCCTCGTCGTGCAGTTTGACGGAAACATGTGGGCATATGTATTTTTACCGGCCTCCTATCGTAACTGCCTCGAAGGTACATCGATAATGTGTGAGATATCCATCTGAATTAGCAGCTATTTTTATTTCAAGAGTGGGTGCTTGGCTTGTCGATTTACCAACAGCTAATCATATTTGTTTATTATGTTTTGTGGATTTTCTGTATTCTTGAAACCGATTCGGATGACATGTTGAAATAGTATTTAGATGTTGTGAATACATTTGGTATATACAATCTTCGAAGTTGCATCGCTAACACATCCGATACGTCAATGGTCTGTCTGGAAGTGTCATCGCCATCAGCTTTTTACGTGAACTTAAAATGTCTTATCTTAACTGGATTATCGGTTTACATAGATCGACACTTTCTGTATGCCTCGTCTGGTGCATCTCATGCATAGATCGACACTTTCTGTATACCTCGTCTGGTGCATCTCATGTTCTGAAATTCGATACCCGTATGATGTTGTCACCTATTCCATCATAACTAACATCACCATCATTACCACCACATTAGCCACCATCAACACCGTCATATTCTCTAGCATCACGTCAATGATCAATGATCATCATCATCAACACATTAATTGCAACCACTATCATTATCACCACCACCATCACCACCACCACCAACACCAACACCACCACCACCAACACCACCACCACCACCACCACCACCACCACCACCACCACCACCACCACCACCACCACCACCACCACCACCACCATCATCACCACCACCACCACCAACACCACTACCACCACAACAACAACAAAAACGCAGCCACTAACGCCATCAGCAGCACCACCATTCCCACAGCATCACCATTATATTCATTCTTGACACCACCACCAAACTCTTCCATCGCTCGTGCGATTTCTTTTATTACCAACAGGTTTGTGTGACAACGCGGACGGCGACCCACGAAACGATTACCTCACTAGCATGGGAGTAGATGTCAGTAAGCAGCCGTTGAACATGAGATTCTGGTCGCTCGGCAACAGCTGGCGGGTGGCGGATGCCTCCTCACAAGTGAAGCAGGAAGTAGACCTCCCGCCAGATGACCAGTTACTGTACGTTCTGCCCGGTTGGTTGCACCTCTTAGGCAAGAGATATGTGCCAATTTGTTTACGGTATTGATCTTATCATACACAACTTGTTGATTTTATCGAGATAAAAAACTACATCTGTTTAACTGTTTCTTTAATTAAGAATTAGTATACATTAAAAGCAAAACAGTTGATTTTGAGATGAATAAGAATACATGTTTGCGACAGGCAAAAATCTATATAGTTACTCCACTCATCTCACCATAGAGACATATCCAGAGTACCTATGGCATCACCTAACACAACATGAAACAAATATTCTTGTTTATGTAGCAGTGCGAGTCGCAACGGCGAACCACAGGTAGCTGAACGTCTTGAGCTAGCTCCGTTAACCGGCGAGGAACAGTAAGTGAAATTTAAAGTGCTGCATTTCAAAAAGTTTACACATCAGACCTATTGTCTAAGTTACAACGACGTTGTAGAAAGAATGAACGTGTGGATAAAGGCCAAATGCTTTGATCGATTCTAAGTACTGGATACGCGCTACGAAAGACGCTACAATTCTTGCAGTTGCCATGACAAATTGTAGAATTCAGGCGACACCTACGGAAGTGAGTTCTTGTCAGTTATCCACCATCAACACCGTCATATTCTCTAGCATCACGTCAATGATCAATGATCATCATCATCAACACATTAATTGCAACCACTATCATTATCACCATCACCACCACCACCAACACCAACACCACCACCACCAACACCACCACCACCACCACCACCACCACCACCACCATCACCATCATCACCACCACCACCACCAACACCACTACCACCACAACAACAACAAAAACGCAGCCACTAACGCCATCAGCAGCACCACCATTCCCACAGCATCACCATTATATTCATTCTTGACACCACCACCAAACTCTTCCATCGCTCGTGCGATTTCTTTTATTACCAACAGGTTTGTGTGGCAACGCGGACGGCGACCCACGAAACGATTACCTCACTAGCATGGGAGTAGATGTCAGTAAGCAGCCGTTGAACATGAGATTCTGGTCGCGCGGCAACAGCTGGCGGGTGGCGGATGCCTCCTCACAAGTGAAGCAGGAAGTTGACCTCCCGCCAGATGACCAGTTACTGTACGTTCTGCCCGGTTGGTTGCACCTCTTAGGCAGGAGATATGTGCCAATTTGTTTACGGTATTGATCTTATCATACACAACTTGATTTTCTCGAGAGAAAAAAAACTACATCTGTTTAACTTTTTCTTTAATTAAGAATTAATATACATTAAAAGCAAAACAGTTGATTTTGAGATGAATAAGAATACATGTTTGCGACAGGCAAAAATCTATATAGTTACTCCACTCATCTCATCGTAGAGACATATCCAGAGTACTGATCGCTACCTATGGCATCACCTAACACAACATGAAACAAATATTCTTGTTTATGTAGCAGTGCGAGTCGCGACGCCGAACCACAGGTAACTGCACGTCTTGAGCTTGCTCCGTTAACCGGCGAGGAACAGTAAGTGAAATTTAAAGTGCTGCATTTCAAAAAGTTTACACATCAGACCTATTGTCTAAGTTTACAACGACGTTGTAGAAAGAATGAACGTGTGGATAACGGCCAAATGCTTTGATCGATTCTAAGTACTGGATACGCGCTACGAAAGACGCTACAATTCTTGCAGTTGCCATAACAAATTGTAGAATTCAGGCGACACCTACGGAAGTGAGTTCTTGTCAAAGTTATTGTAATATGTTACATAGTATAATGGGTACTTCCATCCGTAGGCGCATGGATAGCCGGGACATGTCGTGCACTGAAGACATGATGGAGATAGTTGAAAAGTTGTGCGGCTTTCTGATAAACGAAAATGGACCATTCGCCGAATGCATAAAGAGTATGGTACGTACCAAAGACCGGGTATCAATACAAGACGGTCCAGCACGCGCAATTTCTATTGTTCAAAAAAGTACGTTAATGGAGCGGTTAGTCCGTCATTCTGAAGGCACGCCAAGCCAGAACATAATATGATGCACTTGACACACGTGCTAGCCTACCAAATGGCGGACAAAAACTGTCATTGTAGACTCTCGTTATGTCGCTCATTGACGCCTCCTGACTAAATATAGGCTCCTTGGTACGTACGACGCTCGACCAACTACCAGTGTTCAAAATTGATGTATGCCTACGTCACAATCAAACCGTGACCTCCGTCAAGCTTTGCCATACCAACAATGTTGATGACAGTTACCATTATAGTATATTAGATGTATAATATTTAGTTGTAACGTTTAAGAACTTTGCCTTATGTTATTGTCATAACGAACATTGGTGGGGGCCAAAATTTCAACAAAATACAGAACGGAATGTATAAACACTCCACGTATTCGGAATCCATTTTTTTAAAAACCTTTTTGCTAAATAACGTTGTGTGTCTACCAATAAAGGCGCCGATTATTACTGGGTTTGTAATCGTACTCGTCGAATGACGATCAATAAATGCCATTATGTTCTACTTTTCCACAGCCCGAAAGAGCAAGGGCTGTCTACAATGGATGCAAGTACGACGTCTGCGCGAACAAGGTGAGTAAACCTTTTTTATAAATTCATGTTTACATAATGTTCAGCATTACTTTAAAGGTATCTATTTGTGATATTTGGACCATTGGCCTCTGATTTACAAATTGGCGATGCATATCATTATAACATAACGATAATTATTTATAGTTACTTACTTATGTTGTTTGGTGTGCATAGCATTGCGTGAAATCCTTTCTCGTAACTGTGACAATTGAGTGGTGGTCAATTCACCAGATGGCACGAAACTAAATGAGTGCTTTATTCACCCGTAGAGGTAAGCTATTTAATAAATATGTGGCTTCGCTCCAAGAGTGAGATACGCACACTATCTCAAATGTCCTCCACAAGGAAAACCGCAGTGTGTAACAAAAACGAGCCGCAGATGTTTCTAGTTTCAACCATTGCACCGTGTGTGTGTGTGTGTGTGTGTGTGTGTGTGTGTGTGTGTGTGTGTGTGTGTGTGTGTGTGTGTGTGTGTGTGTGTGTGTGTGGTGTGGTGTGGTGTGGTGTGGTGTGTGGTGTGCGTGTGTGTTCGTTTGCGTATGCGGTGTACATGCACGTGTACTTATGCGTGTTTACGCGACCACCACCTAACGTTTGCTGTTATTTTTCAATTCAATATGTAATTTAATTCATATCGTTGTTTATAATGACAGGACAACATGGAGCTCGCAAAGTCTCTGGCGCAAGCATCAATCGGGACGTTTGTGGGAATCTGTGCGGGGAATGGACTCGTTGCCGATATGAAAGAAGTCTAGTAGGTAATATATTTTGTGATACCGTCGTAACTTGAATGGTAAGGTGTTTTATTTCGGAATTGTATAATACAGAAGATAAATAAAATACAAGATAGGTGTTTATTTCGGAATTGTATAATACAGAAAATAAATAAAATACAAGATAGGTGTTTATTTCGGAATTGTATAATATAGAAAATAAATAAAATACAAGATAGGTGTTTATTTCGGAATTGTATAATACAGAAAATAAATAAAATACAAGGTAGGTGTTTTATTTCGGAATGGTATACTACAGAAGATAAAAAAAGACAAAGCGTATACAATCTATACAATTCCTGGTTGGCAGCAGAGACAAGGCTGTTACCAGTAGATATGGTGTACAATGTTATAACAGAAACAATATAACTTGAATCACTGGTCGCTGCCAAACACTGATAATGTTAAACTCAATTGTCGTAGATACAACGTTCAATTAATAACTATAAGCAGACAATTAATATACTACCATAAATAATTAGTCGCAGTAGTTACTTGGTTGGTAGATCCAAAAATGAACAAATTGTTTTTCATATATAATTTTATATAAAACACTAACGCTAGATTGCAGAATAACAATCCAGTAATAAGAATGTAATAAGTCGTAGTATTTTCTTAAAACGTTTAAAACTAATCAAATAAAAAAAACATAGTGAGAACACATTTTAATACGGTGTAATATCTTCATAGACATAGTGTTTTAAGACACATGACTTAAAAGAAGATACGAAGCTGGTAATATTAGGTTCATTCTGAATATCAGGCGGAATATTTTCCCATACTATCAGCCCATTGAATAATAAACCATTTCATGATTGTAAGGTAGAACGGCTGATTGGACGAATATGACTAAGTTGCCTTGTGTCAGGATTTTGAATATCACAGGTTAGTATAACAATGTTAGATAACGACACTGGCAGATTGCTATGAAAATAATTACACATAAATTTCGCAAATTCTATTTCATAAATATCCTTCAATTTTAGTACATTTAAATATGTGAACAAGGGATGAGTGTGCTGAGAATGTGGTTTGACAACACTACAGACCAGGTCATGTAAATGACTGGAGCAGATTATCTGCTCTCTGCTCTCTCTCGTCTCTCTTCTGGCTTTTATTTCTTTTTATTCCATTGCTGTACTCATTTCAAGTCTCTCTCATAACTCTCTTCCTCTACTCTCTCTTTTCATCTTTGTGTGTGGAGCGCTGCACACAAACATCACATACACTACACACACACAACAGATTGTTACAGAGAAAACAAATGACTGAAACACGTACATCGGTCAACTCCGCAGCGTCGTGGTCAGGAAGAAGCAGTTGTATTTTGGCAAAATATGATGAGTTACTAATGTTCGCTAATGAACAACTCCGAGATGGAATACGCAGAACGTGACAATAGACTCATTGAAGTAAAGGTCGAATAGCCGCGATCCATGAGCAGCATCTATTCATTCAAATAGCGCATAGTTATCAGCCAGAGTATTCAGGTGAACACACGCTTTGCACGTTGAAGTAAAAGTTGCCACTCCCTTAACTAGTGTGTGCCAGCTAATTTGTGTTGACCATAGTATTGTACTGCTCGTAGTCCAAGAGGTACGATGGACGTAGTCTGTATCCTCCTGCTGCTACTCAGACCTACACATTCTAACATAACTGTGCATGCCATCAAGCTGCTATCTGTCGCTGTTGTGTTCTACTGTCGTGTACGTGAGTGCTGTGCATGGTGGAGCGCGCACACAAACACACATACACTTGTAGACAAAGAGAAACACGTACATAATGCAGCGTCGTGAGGAAGAACAGTTGTATTGCAAAATATGATGAGTTACTAATGTTCGTAGAACAACTCCGAGATGGAATGCAGACGTGACAATAGCTCAAATAAAGGCGAATAGCCGCATCCATCAGCACTATTCATAATAGTAGTCAGAGTATTGGTGAACAGCTTTGTTGAAAAAAACTCCAACTAGTGTGAGCATTTGTGACCATAGTAGTAGTCGTAGTCCGAGGTACGATGGACAGTCGTATTCCTGCTGCACTCAGTACACATTCAACATCGTGCATGCCATCAAGCTGCATCTGTCGCTGTTACGTCGTGTACGTCTGGCAGGTGGAGCCACTAACTAGTCGATGAGTCGGTTGCCTATTGTGGCTAGTCGTCTCTACGTCACATCTGGAGAGAATATGAAAAACCACACTAGTAATGACTAGTTTTAAAATGTGTAAGCAATCATTGAAGGCTAGGATGGAACATGTGACTGAAAGGATAGAGAAGGTATTCGGGCATGGCAAGGGAGGGTCTATACTAGTACACGTAGGGACAAGTAATGCTAACAGGGAGGGAACAACTGAGAGAGTACAGAAGTACAGACAGTTAGTGAGGAAGTTAACGAAGACAAGAGTCGAGCAGAATCTCAGGAATGTTGCCAATAATGGGAGAACGTGCTGCAATCTATTTAAACGAGATTCGCAGGGGGGATTCACAGAGAAGCCTGAAACTGGAGGCGTAGATAAAAACAGCAGAAATAAATCTGCAAAGCACAGTTTGCAAAACTGTTCTGAATCAGGATATAAATGCTTTTGTTTAAATGCAAGGAGCATAGTAAACAAACGAAGTGAACTAAACATTATGGTAGAAGATATTGACCCTCACATACTAGGTATAACCGAATCATGGGTCACCACTGATATATCAGATGCCGAATTGGGACTAACTGGCTATGTAATGTTCAGGAAATATAGAATAGGAAGAAGGGGAGGTGGAGTTATTTTTTTTTTATGTTAAAGAATCTATCCAGGCTGATGAAATATAATTAGAAAGAGAAGCATATTGCGAAGAAGCTGTTTGGTGTAACATAGTTACAGGAAACCCAACGTTAACAGTGGGGTTAGTTTATCGAAGTCCAAACATAAGTGTAGAAGAGAATGAAAATGTACAAACCGCTAGGGAAGTTAGCAAACGGGACGGTATTATTATGGGAGATTTTAACCATGGTCATATACAATGGAAATATCCACGGAGTACGGGGAGTGAGGACCAAAAGTTTTTAGTTTTTAGTTTTAGTACAAGACAGTTTCCTTTCTCAACATGTGTTAGAGCCAACCAGGGGTGAGAATGTGTTAGACATAGTTTTGTCCTCACATAATGAATTATTTGACAATGTCAAATTATGCGAGCCACTGGGAAGTAGTGATCACAACCAGATACATTTTACCATCAAAGTGAAAACAGAAAGAAATAATAAAAAGCAGTTCAGGAGAAATTTTCACAAAGGAAGATATAAGGTAATGAGGAAATATTTAGCAAAGATAGACTGGAACAACACACTGAAGAATAAGTCAGCAACATAATGCTGGAATAATTTAAAGAGTGAAGTAGATCGTCGATATATTTGTTCCCTTAAAAAACAAGCGAAACGGTCCAGAAAGCAATACTTATCGAAAGAAGCCATTAAACATGTTAAGTACAAACAAACGATGTGGAAGTCATAAAGACGTACCGGAAATACAGAAGACTACAACATTTATAAAGAAGCACTAAACAACCCTACAACTGAAATTCGAAATTCAAAGATAAGCAATGAACAAACATTAGCTTGTAATATAAAACAAGACTGCAAGAGTTTTTATGCATACGTTCGGAGCAAACAGAAAGTTCAGGATAAGGTCGGTGCTCTAGAAGATAGTGCTGAAAATATAATGTCAGAGGGATTCTTAATGGCAGAAGACCTGAATAAGTATTTTAGTTCACTGATTACCATGGAAGATATTAATATTAGTTCACTGCCAGTACCAGAGGTTAAATTCAAGGGGCAGAATCAGACTATTTAGGACAGTTAATTGTAACCCCGGAAATGGAAGCTAAGGAAATTAGGGCTACGAAGGATAATAAATCACCTGGAGCGGATGGGATTCCGCCCAACCTACTACTGGAAATTGTAGAACAAATTAGCATACCACTAGCAACCGTTTTCAACTTGTCTTTAGAAGAGTGAGTGGTTCCTTTAGAATGGAAAGAAGCAAACATTATACCGTCAGAGAACTACAGACCAGTGAGTTTAACGTCAGTGATTTGCAAATTATTAGAATGACTAATTAAAGATCACATGGTGGATTTTATAAACATAACTTGTTAAACCCATTTAAACATGGGTTTCTAAAGCGAGGTCATGCTTAACTTATATGTCATGTTTTTTGGAAGGTATCACTAATTGGGTAGACGAGGGATCACCAATTGATATAATCTACTTATATTTTCAGAAAGCTTTCGACAAAGTGCTACATCAAAGATTACTGCTTAAAATAAAGGCCCATGGCATAGAAAATGATTTAGTTAACTGGATAGATAAATGGCTAATTGACAGAAGACAACGGGTAGTAGTTGGTGGGGAGGCTTCAAACTGGAAATCAGTTTTGAGTGGGGTACCACAGGGATCAGTACTGGGACCTATATTATTATTAATATATATCAACGATTTGGACGATGATATAACAAGCAAGGTGTTGAAATTTGCGGGGGATACAACATTGTTTAGAAGGATTAAATGTGATGAAGATCGACAGCATTTACAATATGATTTTGACAGATTGATAAAATGGTCTGAAAAATTGCAAATGTTGTTAAATTTTTGGGAAATGTAAATGCCTCCACACAGGACATTGGAACGAAGATGTACAATATACAATAGGAGGTTCTGTACTAAGTACTACTGTAAAAGAAAAGGACTTAGGTTAACCATTAGTGCTGATATGAAGGTTTCAGAGCAGTGCAGTTTTGCCGCTTCAAAGGGAAATCAAATCCTTGGATTAATTAGGCGAAACATAGCGTATAAGTAAAAAGAGCTAATAATATCGCTGTACAAAAGAATAGTTAGGCCTCATTTAGATTATTGTATTCAAGCGTGGAAGCCATATCGCAGGAAGGACATATATATGCTAGAAAGAGTGCCGAGGAGAGCAACTAAAATTATACCAAAACTGAGGGATCTTAGTTAAGAAATACGCCTAAAAATATGTGGTTTAACAACACTAGAGACCAGGAGATTGAGAGGAGATCAGATAGAAGTGTTTAAAATATTGAATGGTTGTGAAAATATTGATAGAAATAGTTTTTTGGTCAGTTAAGAAAGATAGAAGGACCAGAGGACATGAAGTTACATTAGCAAAGTAGCAATGTAGATTAGATATAAGAAAGTTCCCATTCTCACAAAGGACTCAAAATAATTGGAACATATTATGTCCTGACTGTGTTGGTGCTGGTAACGTGAATATGTTTTAAAATAAACTCGACACATACCATAAAAGGGCAGGATACACGTAGATAAACAGTATTGGACTCTCGATAAGCCAAAAGGCTTCCTTATTCACCTGTCATCTAGAGTTAATTTTCTGGATGGCAATCTTGTTAAATCTAGTTAAATCTTGTTACATTGAATGATGACAAGCCAGCCAGGTTTGCTAAGAATTGTAGCTGTAGCATTAGAAACACTCTGTCAACATATGTTTCGGTTCAAATAAGTGGGGGAACAGGGACTTTTCAAAACACACATACCCAACCCGAACTGAATGACTGACTGCTGCCGATGCCGTCCCCCGTGCGCGGGCAGTCGGATTGATGGGTCGGATGTTATAATGATACTTAATCTAAAAGTTACCCAGTGGACGGCATTAGAAGCAGGACAAATAAAACATGCATAAGCTTCATGCATTGTTAAAAGTAGCTGTCAATACACAGTATGTCTACGAACTGCTGAAAAAAGCCAACCAACTCACCTCGAAATCTGATATGTTGACTGTGTTTTGTGACGTCACCAGTATCCGGGTGTTTCACTGCGCGTGCATGAATATTCAGTATACTCTGGCTGCATATTTAATCATCCATGTGGCAGCAAGCTCAAAATGATTCGCGTAAACACAATTATTTATCGGCTTTTTGCGCAGATAACACCCACATTATGCGCAAACATGCAAGACATAGTAGCAGAGAATGTAGTTATGAGAAAATTATCACGTTTTGACACAGTACATTTCAAATGTATTTTAGCTTACAAAGAATCGCTTTAAATAACATAAATGTACAGCCAAGTTTATATGAGTGCAATCAAACACAATGATATATTAAGTTTCTAATTTCACTCATTTTCATTCATTTCTCGATGCTGCATGAATACAACGTGCATATATTAATTGTTGTAGCATACCTCGTGTTATCATATGTGTTGTTGCTTTCCAATGTCGTTCTTTTGAAGTCACGATCACGTCCTGGTGCCCTTATCGCATATTCTCTGGTTTTGTTCCCATCGTTTTCAGCAACGTTTGGTGGTGCACTGAAACAATACTACAATACGGCCAAATCGCCGTTCATACTGTTCGTGTTTTCAATATAATGTTATGTTTCAGCACGTGCCTTACGAACAGTATCCACCGTCGAATATTCTTACGTTGTTGCAAGATTCCATTCCATTTCACATGTCATATCTTACCAGAATGCGTAATACGTTGGATAAACCATTCATGTGTCACAAACCGGAGCGATGCGTAGAAATAACTATTAAAATACATCAAACAGTTCCATCAGGCTTCCTCTCCAAGTTCTAATAATTATCGTTTTAATTTCACAATAAGTTGACGTTGTAGCATTTGACGTCTGACTTTGTGAATCGACAAACACGATATAAAATGCCCAAGCAGATTAGAAAACAGAGCAAGACTGATGGATCTAAACTAAACAGTTGAATAATACACGAATACAAAAATTAAAATGCAATGTAAACATGCACTTTCCTATCATATTCAAAACTGAGCGAAGGAGTGTCGCAAAGTTGAAAGCGAAGAGATGTTGCAATGCTGAAAGCGAAGAGATGTTACAAAGCCGAACACAGAGAGAGGTTGATAAGCTAAAGGAGATGAGGTGTTGCAAGGCTGAAAGCACTGATACGTTGCAAAGCTGAAAGCGAAGAGATGAAGCGAGATTTGACTGGACCTGGAAGACAAGTACCAGCCACATGCACCCCAGTGCATAATACCGACCCTTCCAGGCGTAGACTTCCAATTCGCACAGCTGTAGGTATTTATTTCGCTCTCGTCGCACCAAAAACAGGTAACGCCCCGTGGGATTGAGTGTGCGACACTGTATCTCGACAGTTTGTGCCCTCGGGACTGTCTGCATGTAGAGAGCACACAACGTGTAGCCCGCGGCGTCGAGATCCGCCGGGGATCGGTCAGACGGAGACACGTCGGTCAAACCGATCGAGAAGTTCGCCAACTTTGTAGCTGAAAACAGACGTGAACACTTGTTCCAGGTGCTACGACGAATATCATGTTTTCAAAGCTAGACTGCTCATAAAAATAGAATGGTTACATAATCTGTTCACATGTTTTTTTTTATAGGTAAACACACTCTAAGTGTAACTGTAATGTCCCAAACGCCAGTGATGATGTTGTGCTACTGTTGGTGCCGATGTCAGTAATAGTACTCTGTTGTTTAAATGTATTTCTATGCACGCAGTTGACACAGCTGTGTAATGTTTACCAGCAGCAACAGCCGATAGTCAACATTCACTCACCGAAACGTTGCCTGTTGCTGACGACGACTTTGGCGATGCTGCTTTTGTGGGCAAGGCGCACGGCGAACCAAGGGTTGTCCTCTGGTTGTGTCAAGCTGCAGCCCTCTAATGTCGTCCTACGTTCTCCGTCCACGGCGCGCTGCGGGCCACACCGCTGGTTGCACTTGGTGGATACGTAGACTGACGACATGTACGCCAGTTGACGCAAGGCTAGGTTTACGTCTGACACTGCAACATGGACGAATGTCGGAAATATAATCGATTTTAAGACGGATCTCGTTAGGGTTTGGTGTGAACATTATAATAATAATTATTACACACACACACACACACACACACACACACACACACACACACACACACACACACACACACACACACACACACACACACACACACACACACACACACACACACACTCACTCACACACACACACACACACACACACACACACACACACACTCACTCACAGACGCGCGCGCACGCGCGTGCGTAAATGTGTTATGTGCACATTGAACATATTGTGCGCAAGCACATAATAAATTATGTCATCAACCAAATAAAAGGTAAAATGCGGTATAACTACGGTATTGTTGAAAATACGTTGACTGTACAATTTGTGTAATGAAGATATTGGTGTCGCACTTGACGACTCGGTATAAACAACATTCATTATGGGTATTCCAAAATATAAAATATTATAACAAATTATTATATACTTATAAATAATCAAGACAATTATGTACGTTTATGGATATGTTCATTCTGAAGCAAGACAACTGACGGAATTGTTGTCACATTTAACATACAATAACGAAGTTGCACAAAGGGAGGTTTTTTGACATCGCACAGAGAACGGTATAATTTACTTAACAAACGTAGCTGCTCAAGTGTGTGAAATTCAGGTGACATATAATAAACTATGAGATTACCGTCGTGAAGATAATACTATTATAATGTCAACGGCCTAGAGACAACAACCCAAAATGTGTGAAACTAACATTTGAACGCATCATAAAAACAAACATTCTGGTGTGAGAGGAGACAACATTTACAATTTGACACGATTCGATAGTAATTTATTTGGCAAATCAAAGACACACGCCACACCTGTCTCAGACCTGGCCTTCACCAACGGAACCACACAGAACATGGCGGTCAGCAGCATCCGACGAAAATGTGACGATGCTGACGGCTCCAGACTCGCCATGACTGGCCTCACTGCGAGGGACTGTTCTGAACGTCTTCTGTGGTCCTTACTCGATTGCAATCCGGTGATTATTTTTCGAGGTCCGTCGGCAATGATCGTTATTCGACGATCGTTACGCGGTGCCTTTTCACGAGTCCGCTCCCACCCATTTAATACACGGGAATGATCGTATTGTGGGCAGTGTGTTGACTACGAAGCGCATTACTTATTAATAATTGATAACTGCTGTTACCGTTCATCTTCATAAATTAATAATGTGTTAGCATCAGAAAATATTTCGCCTCTTATTACACTACTATATTGTCACATTAGGAACAAAATAACAGAACGTTTGGAGACATTAGATTTATATAATCCTTGAAGAGTCGAACATATGGCTGATACTTCCGAAAATGTCGCCAGTAGCCAAATATGTGTCTTTTGGTACAGCAAATCTTTGGAATGGAGCTCGGTGTGCTCTTTCTGGACATAGTTGATTTTCCAATGTGGTGTTGTTTGTGTCAGAAAGGTGCTTGGCATGCCCACAGCAAGATTATCGTAATAATAATACTTAGTAAGTCTTAACTCTTTAATAAATTGTCTTTGTACATTGTAGGTATAAATACCCACTGATTTATAATGTTCTTTCGAGATATAAACACATTTCCAACTGCTTATTCTTAACTCAAACATATGAGGATATTACTCAACGATAAAAACCTTAAGCTAAATCAACTTCCCATTACACAACATCTAAACTGCAGGAAAGCAGCGTCCTCGTTAAGAATGTGTTCTACGTTATCCTGTTGTCTCAATTATGAATGTTCTCAGGTTTATTATTTGATACAGTATGCGCAGATCCATTACTTCTTTTGTTAAACAAGGGCACTGCAGGCCTTACAGATCTAATGTGACCTTAGAGGTTTCGAACATTTCACCTCGCATGGAAAAAGGATGTCGCTACCCTTCCGACGGCGCCAGAATCAATCGCCGTTCTGCTAGTGGATGGAACTCTCAGCTGGCACATACAAAACTAAGTTTATATATATATATATATATATATATATATATATATATATAAATGCCCGAAATGAATCATACTTAGGCCTTTCAGAATAATATTTGTGTTTCCTATTATAATATGTTCTCAAATATTAGTGTTGATAGGTAAGACATATATATGCGAACTGCCGCAACATTTGGCATACTCTCATGTGCGCTACAGGAAACGTAATGAACATGTCTATGCGCATTACGTGGCCAAAGAGAGGGAACGCGTGGCATAGCCCAGTTATCCAGGGAAGCTAGAAAAGGGAAATGGAAAGCGGTGTTCTACGTTATCCGTTTTTAACGTCATCCAAGTTAATTGTACTCCTTTTGTGACACAACAAATGACATGACCGTTGCAACATCTTCTTCTCTTGAATGGGTTAATTTGTACTAGAAATAGTTATATCGATAAATAATGCAAACATCTTGCCAGGATTATCATCATGTGTATTTTACATTATTCTAGAGTATGATTATGTTATCACGATATGTACATGAGAGATGGCCTCCATCTTAGTGGAAAGGGGGCAGCAGTTTTCTCAGAGAACCTGCTGTGATCTGTTGAGAGTGGGACAGGTTGCATCTATTTAAACTAAATTCGCAGGGGGGACTCACAGAGAAGCCTGAAACTGGAGGCATAGATGAAGACAGCACAAATAAATCAGCAAAGCACAGTCTGGAAAACTCTTCTGAAGCTGGATATAAATGTGTTTGTTTGAATGCAAGGAGTAAAGTAAACAACAGAAATGAACTAAACATTATGGTAGAAGATATTGACCATCACATAATAGGTATAACCGAATCCTGGACCACCACCGATATATCAGATGCCGAATTGGGACTGACAGGATATGTAATGTTTAGGAAAGAGAGAATAGGAAGAAAGGGAGGTGGAGTTATTTTACATATTAAAGAATCTATCCAGGCTTATGAAATAAAATTCGAAAGAGAAGCAGATTGCGAAGAAGATGTTTGGTGTAACATAGTTACAGGAAACTCACCGTTAACAGTTGGGTTAGTTTATAGAATTCCAAACATAAGCATAGAAGAGAATAAAAAAATACAATTATTATTATGGGGTATTTTAACCACGGACATATACAATGGAAATCTCTGCAGAGTATGGGGAGTGAGGACCACAAGATTTTTGTTTTAATTCAAGATACTTTCCTCTCTCAATATGTGCTAGAACCAACCAGGGGTGAGAATGTGTTAGACGTAGTTGTGTCCTCACATAATGAATTAGTTGACAATGTCAATACATGTGAGCCACTGGGGAGTAGTGATCACAACCAGATATATTTTACCAACAAAGTAAATTCAGAAAGGAATAGTAAAAAGCACTATAGCAGAAATGTCCACAAAGGAAGGTATGAGGAAATATTTAGCATAGATAGACTGGAATAACACACTGAAAAATAATATTAAACAGTGAAATTAAGTGCACAGTCGATACATTTGTACCCTTCAAAAAATAAGGGAAACGGTCCAAAAAGAAACACTTATCGAAATAAGCCGTTAGGAAAATTAATTATAAACAAATGATGTGGAAGTCCTATAGATCTACTTGAAAGACTACACCATTTACAAAGAAGCACTTAACCAAGCTACAGCTGAAATTAGAAATTCAAAGTGAAGCTATGAACAACAATTAGCTAGTAATTTAAAACATGACAGCAAGAGTTTTTATGCGTATGTTCTAACAAACAGAAACGTCAGGATAAGGTCGTCCTCCAGAAGATATTGCTGGAAATATAATATCAGAGGGATTCTTAATGGCAGAAGACCTGAATGAGTATTTTAGTTCAGTGTTTACCAGGGAAGATATTAGTTCACTGCCAGTACCAGAGGCTAAGTTCAAGGGGGTAGATTCAGACTATTTAGGACAGTTAATTGTAACCCTGGAAATGGCAGCTAAGAAAATAAGGGCCATGAAGGATAATAAATCACCTGGAGTGGATGGGATTCCGCCCGAATTACTATTGGAAATTGTAGAACAAATTAGCGTACCGCTTGCAACAGTCTTCAATTTGTCATTAGAAGAGGGAGTGGTTCCTTTAGAATGGAAAGAAGCAAACATTATATCGTTATTTAAAAAAAGTTTCGAGAAACAAGTCAGATAACCATAGACCAGTGAGTTTAACATAAGTGATTTGCAAATTATTAGAAAGACTAATTAAAGATCACGTGGTGGATTTTCTTGTTAAACATAACTTGATAAACCCATCTCAACATGGGTTTTTTGAGCGAGGTCATGCTTAACAAATATATTATGTTTTTTGGAAGACATCACTATGTGGGTAGATGAGGGATCACCAGTAGATATCGTCTGCTTAGATTTTCAAAAAGCTTTCCACAAAGTATTACATCAAAGATTACTGCTTAAACTAAAGGCCCATGGCATAGGAAATGGTATAATAAATTGGATAGAAAAATGGCTGATTGACAGAGGCAACGTGTAGTAGTTGATGGGGAGGCTTCAAACTGGAAATCGGTATTGAGTGGGGTACCACTGGGATCAGTACTAGGACCTATATTATTCTTAAATATATATCAACGATTTGGATGATGAAATAACAGGTGTTGAAATTTGCGGATGATACAAAAGTGTTTAGAAGAATTAAAAGTGATGAAGATAGACAGCATTAACAAGATGATCTTAACAGGTTGAAAAGTGGCAAATGGTCTGAAAAGTGGCAAATGCTGTTCAATTTTGGGAGATGTAAATGCCTCCACACAGGACGTGGGAACGAAGAGGTATATATACAATGGGGGTACTATACTAAGTACTACTGTAAAAGAAAAGGACTTAGGGTTAACCATTAGTGCTGATATGAAGGTTTCAGAGCTTTGCGGAATTGCTGCTTCAAAGGG
This sequence comes from Paraescarpia echinospica, assembly GCA_020002185.1. Taxonomy (NCBI): domain Eukaryota; kingdom Metazoa; phylum Annelida; class Polychaeta; order Sabellida; family Siboglinidae; genus Paraescarpia; species Paraescarpia echinospica. The sequence goes on from JAHLWY010000130.1 coordinate 218,172, forward strand.
AAATCAAATCCTAGGATTAATATAGCGTATAAGGAAAAAGAACTAATAATACCGCTGAATAAAACAATAGTGAGGCCTCATTTAAAATATTGTGTACAAGCGTAGAGGCCATATCGCAAGAAGGACATAGATATGCTAGAAAAAGTACAGAGGATTGCGACTAAAATGATACAAAAACTGAGGGATCTCAGTTATAAAATTCGCCTAAATGAATGTGGTTAAACAATACTAGAGACCAGGAGATTGCGAGGAGATCAGATAGAAGTGTTTAAAATAATAAATAGTTATGAAAATATTGGTAGAACTATTTTTTTCTCAGTTAAGAAAGAGAGAAAGACTATAGGACATGAAGTTACATTAGCAAAGGAGCAGTGTAGATTAGATATAGAAAGTTCTCATTTTCACAAAGGACTGTAAATGAATGGAACAGATTATCTGCTGATTGTGTGGGTGTTAATAGCGTGAATATGTTTAAAAATAAAATCGACACATACCTCAGAAGGACGGGATACACACAGACAAAAGGGTTGGACTCTCGATAAGCCAAAGGCTTCGTTGTCCACCTGCCACCTAGAGTTAATTCTCTGGGTGGCAATCTTGTTAAATCTTGTTAAATCTTGACTATGCGTTCCTTCGTTGTTTTAGGCAATAATCGGCTGATGTGATTAATGTGGCGTAGGTGGAATGCGCACACACTAACGGTTTGTGACACCTGTTTGTTGATGTGTCTGTCCACGTAGACGCCGAGATTCCGGATACATCGTGAAGCTGGAATCGTACAGTCACCAAGACGCATTACGCTGCCAGCCACAAGTGCAGCGGCCGACTTAGGCACCACTGGAATGTATTCGGTCTTGCTGTCGTTCATGCACTTGTAATTCCGCGCCATCCAATGTTTTATGTAATCCAGGCATGCTTCTATTCGACATAAAACTGCAGCGTAAGCGGTTGTACTGAGATCAAAGTGGGAGTAGAGTTGTAAGTCATCAATGTTGTGGTGGTAGCAAAGGCCATGTTTTCTGATGATATAGCCAATTGGTTGCACATACAACGAGAAGAAAAGTGGGCCTAGGACGGAGCCTTGCGGGACACCTGACGTCAGAGGAGTTGTACCCGAAAATGTGTCACCAATTACGACGCGCTGAGTCCGTCCCTGCAGGTACGAGACCGCCCAGTCTAATGATTTGTCAACAAAGCCGTAGAGCAATCGTAGTCGTCGAAATAAGTTGTCATGGTTAATTGTCTCAAAAGCTGCACTAAAATCGATGAGAACCAGTGATGTGCCTTGTTTGTTGTACATGGAAGATTTCATGGCATTGGTAACGTGTAGTGAAGCCGTTTCCGTCGAATGGTGTTTTCGATACGCCGATCGGTAGCTGTCATTCATTCCCTGATCAGAGACGTGTACGGATATTCTAAGCGCCACTACTTTCTCAACTACTTTAGACAAATGTGTGAGATTACTCACAGGACGTTAGTTATTCAAGACGTCTTTGTTAAGCGATGACTTCTTCAACAAAGGGCGGACAATAGCCTGGTTAAGCAATGTTGGCATGACCGCTTCTTGAAGAGATGCATTTGTGATCAGTGTTACAATGGACACAAGACTGAAGGCTTTGTCTTTCAGCTGGTTGGCAGGTAGAGGATCTAGGACACAGCTTCCCTGATTTAAGAATAGGAGCTTTTGGAAGCCGAGCAACGTTGACCATTTCTAATATTTTCCAAATTAGCAAAACAAACTCGTATTTTGCTATGATACTTCTCTGGTAAATAATGTGTATATTAATTAGTGTTGTACATGCCGTGGCTTTAACATAACCACATACATGATTTGATTTGATTTGACATACACCAGGTCGATAACAGGTCGATGTGGCCACCATTTGACGTCTTTACCAATAACTGACGTCATCATTACCTACACATGCGTGACTCAAAGTTTGTAATCATGATTGTATCTTATTTCATTGAAATGTAATGGATTATCACATGATCGGGGCACCAATTTTGGTTATATGTGGGTAAATCAGTTTTTCGGAGCGTAAAACGTAATGTGCACATAATAGACACTAAAAAATTTAAGTTTACAATCGCAGGAACAACCCGCGCGGGTCAAATAATTCGGGAAAAGGCCACATGAAGTAGACGCTGACACAATATGCCTATTTTTACCCCCATGCTAATAACATAGCAATATAATACTATTTGACAATTCCACAATATAATTACTAGGACCTACCTATGGACGTCAACTTCACATTCTCTCCTACCTTCGTCACTTTTAACATACAACGAGTATCTGAGAGCGCGCTATGGTGTTTATGTAATGATGCTGAGTGTTTTTTTTTAATACATTTGGAAAATATTACTATCACGACTGTCATCTACCAAATCATCTCCTCAAGTGACGGGCATTTTCGCTAGTGTTAATAATAGTGGGCACATTTTGAGGGTAATTGGTGACACGTCCCAGTTAAATATATCAAACGTAGACATTTGCCGACTTGTACCGAACAAACGCGCTACTCCTTTAGCCTGATGTTATAGACTAATTGCTGACACGTTACATAATTTATATGATGCTCTGACATTTTAACTGATAGGAATGTAGTCGCCACGAAGAGGTTATTGTTGAGGTAATACAAAATAGCTAATTACCATTTGCAGTTACAGTATTAGTCCCAATATAACATCAGATCTATTATTGCGAAATGACCCGAGTATATGATTACTGCGCTCCACGCTCCACGCTCCACGCTCCACGCTCCACGCTCCACGCTCCACGCTGCAGTCTGTTATAGGGCCATCAGGGGTATATTCATCGTGGTGGAAACTCATATATAACATCTAAGTGTAATATCGATATAGCGTGTATGTGTGTGGTTGTGTGTGTGTGTGTGTGTGTGTGTGTGTGTGTGTGTGTGTGTGTGTGTGTGTGTATATATATATATATATATATATATATATGTATATACCATGACGTGCAATCGTTACCGACGAAATTTCTTCCGCACTATGGTGGGATGTTATACAGTTATAGTTTCTAAAAGAACAAGTCAATATTAACTACGGTGTCATCCCGTGTGTTTCACAAATACGCCGTTGGCAGTCGAGTCGATATTTTCGCCATCTGCCAGTATGTGTTATTCCAGATATGAATTATTGATTTAGTCCACCGCGTGTCACGTTCGTCGTTGCTCTTATTTGCGGTTTACGCATAATTTAATACAACGACAGGTATTTGTACATGAATAAATTGAATAATGTGGAAACTCATATATAACATCTAAGTGTAATATCGATATAGCGTGTATGTGTGTGTGTGTGTGCGTGCGTGCGTGCGTGTACGTGTGCGTTTCGTGTGCGTGTATGTATGTATGTATGTATGCATGTATGTATGCATGCATTTGTGTATGCATGCATGCATGCATGGATGTATGTATGTTTGCATGCATGTAAGCATGTACGTATGTATGTACGTGTGTACGTATGTACGTATGTACGTATGTACATATGTATGTATGTATGTATGTATGTATGTATGTACGTATGTACGTATGTACGTATGTACGTATGTACGTATGTACGTATGTACGTATGTACGTATGTACTTATGTACGTGTATGTATGTATGTATGTATGTAAGTACGTACGTACATACGTACATATGTACATATGTACATATGTACATATGTACATACGTACGTACGTATGTATGTATGTGTGTTAGTTAATGCAGTCGGTCACATACCATCCGGTACCGTGATGGTGTGCGTCATGTATATTTAACATACGCCTTTGTTAGGCAGCTTCACTGTTGTGTCGTGGGCTGACTGTTATATTGGCGTTTTAGCATTACAAATATTATATAACTCAATACGGCTGATCGACTACTACAGCTATGTTGATTGTTGGCCTGAAAGCTGGTTTTGTTTATTTTTTAATTATGTTGTTCATGGGAACACCCAGTAGCCAAACAATCAATAACCATCACACTGTACCTTTCTGGTGGTTTTCTGGATGAGACAAAAAGCGTATGCATCACACCTGCTGGTATCACAAATGTCTCAGATCTTGCCTAGTGTCAGGAAAAATGTGATTCACGCATAGTACTACATGCCATCTACAGCGTGCAACAGCTAAACGTGTTGTGGTTCATGGCAATGACACTGATATTATTTTCATGTTGGTTGTTGTAATTCATCTAAGAGACAATATCACAAGTATTGTGTCTGTCATCATACGGATTACAAATGCTTCGCTGGAAGAGGCAGTCATGACAAAATCGCTGAAGCATACAATTATCCGTCCGCGTTTGAAGAAACAAACCATCATTTGACAAAGACATCCTGAGCAGTTATCGACCTGTGAGTAACCTAACACAATGATCCAAAGTAATTGAGAAAGTGGTCGCGCTTAGGATAATGACGCATGTTTCTGACCAGCAAATGGTTGAGAGCTTTTAGTCGGCCAATCGAAAAAAACATTCGAGCGAAACCGCGTTACCGTACGTTACAAGTGCCATCAAAACAGCCATGGACAATAAACAAGGAACCATCTTGGTCCTCGTTGATTTTAGTGCCGCCTTCGATACTATCAACCATGACATTTTGATTAAGCGTCTACCTTTACGCTATGACTTTGTTGGAAAAGCACTGGACTGGATGACATCGTACCTGCAAGACCGGACGCAGCGAATAGTAATCGGTGACCAATCGTCGAGTACTACTACTTTAACGACAGGTGGCCCGCAAAGCTCTGTCCTTGGACCACTGCTCTTTTCATTGTATATCCAACCTCTCGGTGACATTATTCGAGTCCATGGACTATTCTTCCACAACTATGCTGACGACTTTCAGATCTACTCACAATTCGACCTGAGTCTTTCCGCTTTAACGGCTGCAGTTCAGCAAATGGAGGACTGTTTGGATGAAATAAAGAACTGGATGGCATGGAATTCTATGTGCATGAACGACGGCAAGACACAGTATCTTCCGATTGTACCCAAGTATGCGGATGCAATCATTGATGACACTGTGATTCGCGTTGGTGGTTCTACAATTACAACTTCACAATGTGTTCAAAGTCTCGGTGTCTTCATTGACAGGCACCTATATATGAAAAGCAAGTGTCGCAAACTGTCAACGCATGCTCATTCTACCTCCGCCACATAAATCAGATTAGCCGTTTTCTACCCAAACCAACAAAGGAACGCGTAATCAATGCCATCATCACATCGCGGATTGACTACTGCAACGCACTCTTGTACGGCACGTCTGCAGTTAACATTGCGCGTCTGCAACGAAAACACAACTCGGCTGCCAGACTGACCCTGCGTCGTCCACGTAGTGACAACGCCACGCCCCTGTTACTCTAGCCTAGATTATCCAGGCACCGTGAGGTGGCACCATTGTCCCATCACAACGGCCTGGATTATTAAGCTCCAGCCAATGTTACCGGTAGGGGGCTTTACCTCAGATTCGGGTGGAGACGATGACTGGCTCTCAAGACAACTATGAAATAACAAATTAAAAAAGGATACACTTTTATCAGATAATTATTACTATACTACAACAAGTATTCAACATTAAACTTATATTGAAACATGTCACACACAAAATAAACAGACATTACACTTTTTTCGTAGTTTAATGCCTTTTAATCACATGCATATTCACTAGGTGGCAGCTCTCATGGCATAACATTCAGAAGGGCCATTCAGAGTCAGACTATCGTTCTGGCGAAGTCTCGCAGTCAGGCGAGAGTCGGTTAAGCGAGACTATAGCTACGCGAACCATTGGCTGCCTGTTGCGCGCAGAGTGGATTACAAGATACTGGTACTCACGTGCAAAGCCATGCACAATGACGCGCCCGTGTACCTGTGTGAACTCGTGCACCCATATCAACCGGCAAGTGCACTGCGCTCTGCGAGCAGTAACATGTTGGAAGTGAAGCGCACTCGTATCAAGGCTGGGGACGGCTCGTTCGCTGTAGCTGCTGCGTCCCTATGGAACACTTTACCGAGTGTTGTTAAAACCTGTGACACTCTCGCCAGCTTCAAATGTCGTCTGAAGACACATTTCTTTTGTGTTTCATATTAGTGTCACTCTAGATGAACACTGCCCTCTACTAAAACCAATTTTAATTAGTTATCGTATTCGTATAATGATTATTAATTATTCCTCACGTAAACTGTTTTATATCAAATGTTTGACTAAATTATTTATTATTATTAATCATACATAAATATATTTATTTATTAGTATTGTTTTTAAATAGTTATTGTGTTAGATTGATTATTATTAACATTATTTAATTTTGATGAATAACTGCTTTTTTTTACTTCTTTATTTAAGTTATTCTACATTATTCAATATGTAGGTATTTATTTATTTATGTTATTCTTTACTACTAAAATTTATTTTAAATTAATATACATATACATATTTATTATAATTCTACCATTTTTATGTATTTTAATATGTTGTGAAGCGCCACGAACAATACTGGATGTGGCGCTATTCCAAATAAAATATATTATTATTATTGTTACTATGCCTCTACTATGTTGGAAGGCATTGAGATTTTGATTACAAAAAGTAACACGTTTGCATAATTCTTGCGATGTGCACTTGACAGGTTGTTTCTCTGAATTTTATAATAAATTGTGTAATCAAGCATGTGATTATTATTAATTGATAGACGTTGATTCGGTATTCACTTTTAAATAATGTTTACTACACTGCGGAAATTATAAATAACGCAAGTAACGAAATCCAGACAGACTGGTGTCATGCAACGATCACGCTACAATTAGGGGTTAGGATACATGTTTGGTTCGTGAATGTGTGGTGTTTGGCATTATTTTAATATTATGTTGCAGTCGTCAATAAATAAATGAATAACGATTATGTTGATATATTAAACATGGATGTTGAGTATGTATTAAGATAATTATGGTAATTCTATATGAATATTGTTCAATATTTTGACTCTGGCTTCCTCGAAATTAAGCATATGCGATAAGGTATTTTTCAAAGTTATTCGCCTTGTCTTTCCGGATATTATTATACCACATATAGCTGTATAGCCCTATATATACTACGTAAATTTGACAACATCAAATTACGACAACATGGTCACTCCGAGACGAAATAGGCATAAATGTAAGTCAAATTTTCAGAGTGCGGCCAACTGATTTGAGAGGGTTGCCCTCTGGAATATTATTCTGGAAGTTCTGAAGTTTAATAAAAACAGGGCAACCAAAAATAGCATGAGGTGTCCATAACCACCAAAATTAGGGCCCGTGCTCCCGACTATATATATATATATATATATATATGTGTGTGTGTGTGTGTGTGTGTGTGTGTGTGTGTGTGTGTGTGTGTGTGTGTGTGTGTGTGTATGTATATACCATGACGTGCAATCGTTACCGACGAAATTTCTTCCGCACTATGGTGGGATGTTATACAGTTATAGTTTCTAAAAGAACAAGTCAATATTAACTACGGTGTCATCCCGTGTGTTTCACAAATACGCCGTTGGCAGTCGAGTCGATATTTTCGCCATCTGCCAGTATGTGTTATTCCAGATATGAATTATTGATTTAGTCCACCGCGTGTCACGTTCGTCGTTGCTCTTATTTGCGGTTTACGCATAATTTAATACAACGACAGGTATTTGTACATGAATAAATTGAATAATGTGGAAACTCATATATAACATCTAAGTGTAATATCGATATAGCGTGTATGTGTGTGTGTGTGTGCGTGCGTGCGTGCGTGTACGTGTGCGTTTCGTGTGCGTGTATGTATGTATGTATGTATGCATGTATGTATGCATGCATTTGTGTATGCATGCATGCATGCATGGATGTATGTATGTTTGCATGCATGTAAGCATGTACGTATGTATGTACGTGTGTACGTATGTACGTATGTACGTATGTACATATGTATGTATGTATGTATGTATGTATGTATGTACGTACGTACGTACGTACGTACGTATGTACGTATGTACGTATGTACGTATGTACGTATGTACGTATGTACGTATGTACGTATGTACGTATGTACTTATGTATGTATGTATGTATGTAAGTACGTACGTACATACGTACATATGTACATATGTACATATGTACATATGTACATACGTACGTACGTATGTATGTATGTGTGTTAGTTAATGCAGTCGGTCACATACCATCCGGTACCGTGATGGTGTGCGTCATGTATATTTAACATACGCCTTTGTTAGGCAGCTTCACTGTTGTGTCGTGGGCTGACTGTTATATTGGCGTTTTAGCATTACAAATATTATATAACTCAATACGGCTGATCGACTACTACAGCTATGTTGATTGTTGGCCTGAAAGCTGGTTTTGTTTATTTTTTAATTATGTTGTTCATGGGAACACCCAGTAGCCAAACAATCAATAACCATCACACTGTACCTTTCTGGTGGTTTTCTGGATGAGACAAAAAGCGTATGCATCACACCTGCTGGTATCACAAATGTCTCAGATCTTGCCTAGTGTCAGGAAAAATGTGATTCACGCATAGTACTACATGCCATCTACAGCGTGCAACAGCTAAACGTGTTGTGGTTCATGGCAATGACACTGATATTATTTTCATGTTGGTTGTTGTAATTCATCTAAGAGACAATATCACAAGTATTGTGTCTGTCATCATACGGATTACAAATGCTTCGCTGGAAGAGGCAGTCATGACAAAATCGCTGAAGCATACAATTATCCGTCCGCGTTTGAAGAAACAAACCATCATTTGACAAAGACATCCTGAGCAGTTATCGACCTGTGAGTAACCTAACACAATGATCCAAAGTAATTGAGAAAGTGGTCGCGCTTAGGATAATGACGCATGTTTCTGACCAGCAAATGGTTGAGAGCTTTTAGTCGGCCAATCGAAAAAAACATTCGAGCGAAACCGCGTTACCGTACGTTACAAGTGCCATCAAAACAGCCATGGACAATAAACAAGGAACCATCTTGGTCCTCGTTGATTTTAGTGCCGCCTTCGATACTATCAACCATGACATTTTGATTAAGCGTCTACCTTTACGCTATGACTTTGTTGGAAAAGCACTGGACTGGATGACATCGTACCTGCAAGACCGGACGCAGCGAATAGTAATCGGTGACCAATCGTCGAGTACTACTACTTTAACGACAGGTGGCCCGCAAAGCTCTGTCCTTGGACCACTGCTCTTTTCATTGTATATCCAACCTCTCGGTGACATTATTCGAGTCCATGGACTATTCTTCCACAACTATGCTGACGACTTTCAGATCTACTCACAATTCGACCTGAGTCTTTCCGCTTTAACGGCTGCAGTTCAGCAAATGGAGGACTGTTTGGATGAAATAAAGAACTGGATGGCATGGAATTCTATGTGCATGAACGACGGCAAGACACAGTATCTTCCGATTGTACCCAAGTATGCGGATGCAATCATTGATGACACTGTGATTCGCGTTGGTGGTTCTACAATTACAACTTCACAATGTGTTCAAAGTCTCGGTGTCTTCATTGACAGGCACCTATATATGAAAAGCAAGTGTCGCAAACTGTCAACGCATGCTCATTCTACCTCCGCCACATAAATCAGATTAGCCGTTTTCTACCCAAACCAACAAAGGAACGCGTAATCAATGCCATCATCACATCGCGGATTGACTACTGCAACGCACTCTTGTACGGCACGTCTGCAGTTAACATTGCGCGTCTGCAACGAAAACACAACTCGGCTGCCAGACTGACCCTGCGTCGTCCACGTAGTGACAACGCCACGCCCCTGTTACTCTAGCCTAGATTATTCAGGCACCGTGAGGTGGCACCATTGTCCCATCACAACGGCCTGGATTATTAAGCTCCAGCCAATGTTACCGGTAGGGGGCTTTACCTCAGATTCGGGTGGAGACGATGACTGGCTCTCAAGACAACTATGAAATAACAAATTAAAAAAGGATACACTTTTATCAGATAATTATTACTATACTACAACAAGTATTCAACATTAAACTTATATTGAAACATGTCACACACAAAATAAACAGACATTACACTTTTTTCGTAGTTTAATGCCTTTTAATCACATGCATATTCACTAGGTGGCAGCTCTCATGGCATAACATTCAGAAGGGCCATTCAGAGTCAGACTATCGTTCTGGCGAAGTCTCGCAGTCAGGCGAGAGTCGGTTAAGCGAGACTATAGCTACGCGAACCATTGGCTGCCTGTTGCGCGCAGAGTGGATTACAAGATACTGGTACTCACGTGCAAAGCCATGCACAATGACGCGCCCGTGTACCTGTGTGAACTCGTGCACCCATATCAACCGGCAAGTGCACTGCGCTCTGCGAGCAGTAACATGTTGGAAGTGAAGCGCACTCGTATCAAGGCTGGGGACGGCTCGTTCGCTGTAGCTGCTGCGTCCCTATGGAACACTTTACCGAGTGTTGTTAAAACCTGTGACACTCTCGCCAGCTTCAAATGTCGTCTGAAGACACATTTCTTTTGTGTTTCATATTAGTGTCACTCTAGATGAACACTGCCCTCTACTAAAACCAATTTTAATTAGTTATCGTATTCGTATAATGATTATTAATTATTCCTCACGTAAACTGTTTTATATCAAATGTTTGACTAAATTATTTATTATTATTAATCATACATAAATATATTTATTTATTAGTATTGTTTTTAAATAGTTATTGTGTTAGATTGATTATTATTAACATTATTTAATTTTGATGAATAACTGCTTTTTTTTACTTCTTTATTTAAGTTATTCTACATTATTCAATATGTAGGTATTTATTTATTTATGTTATTCTTTACTACTAAAATTTATTTTAAATTAATATACATATACATATTTATTATAATTCTACCATTTTTATGTATTTTAATATGTTGTGAAGCGCCACGAACAATACTGGATGTGGCGCTATTCCAAATAAAATATATTATTATTATTGTTACTATGCCTCTACTATGTTGGAAGGCATTGAGATTTTGATTAAAAAAAGTAACACGTTTGCATAATTCTTGCGATGTGCACTTGACAGGTTGTTTCTCTGAATTTTATAATAAATTGTGTAATCAAGCATGTGATTATTATTAATTGATAGACGTTGATTCGGTATTCACTTTTAAATAATGTTTACTACACTGCGGAAATTATAAATAACGCAAGTAACGAAATCCAGACAGACTGGTGTCATGCAACGATCACGCTACAATTAGGGGTTAGGATACATGTTTGGTTCGTGAATGTGTGGTGTTTGGCATTATTTTAATATTATGTTGCAGTCGTCAATAAATAAATGAATAACGATTATGTTGATATATTAAACATGGATGTTGAGTATGTATTAAGATAATTATGGTAATTCTATATGAATATTGTTCAATATTTTGACTCTGGCTTCCTCGAAATTAAGCATATGCGATAAGGTATTTTTCAAAGTTATTCGCCTTGTCTTTCCGGATATTATTATACCACATATAGCTGTATAGCCCTATATATACTACGTAAATTTGACAACATCAAATTACGACAACATGGTCACTCCGAGACGAAATAGGCATAAATGTAAGTCAAATTTTCAGAGTGCGGCCAACTGATTTGAGAGGGTTGCCCTCTGGAATATTATTCTGGAAGTTCTGAAGTTTAATAAAAACAGGGCAACCAAAAATAGCATGAGGTGTCCATAACCACCAAAATTAGGGCCCGTGCTCCCGACTATATATATATATATATATATATATGTGTGTGTGTGTGTGTGTGTGTGTGTGTTTGTGTGTGTGTGTGTGTGTGTGTGTGTGTGTGTATGTATATACCATGACGTGCAATCGTTACCGACGAAATTTCTTCCGCACTATGGTGGGATGTTATACAGTTATAGTTTCTAAAAGAACAAGTCAATATTAACTACGGTGTCATCCCGTGTGTTTCACAAATACGCCGTTGGCAGTCGAGTCGATATTTTCGCCAATTCCCAGTACGTGGTAGTCCAGATATGATTTATTGATTTAGTCCACCGCGTGTCACGTTCGTCGTTGCTCTTATTTGCGGTTTACGCAAAATTTAATACAACGACAGGTATTTGTACATGAAGAAACGGAATAATTTTATTTGATGGTAAGATCGGTATGACATGGAAAGGTGTGAATAACGTCGAGCTAAACCACATATATATAATATTGTGTTATGTTACTTTTCTAAAAGTATTGACTAAATGCTATAGCAATTAGCCAGTTTGTGTTAGGTTGTGCTGTAAATAATATTGCCGTGAAGATATTCTACGTTGACGAACCAATGATCGGCGCTGATTGGTGATGCCTCCGTGATCAGCGAATCAATTGTAAAATGTTTTCATTTACAAATTATGTATATAACGCCTACTCATTTCATCATCTATCACAAGTTATTTTTACGGCATGGGTATCCGAGCAAAAAGTCTTACTAACAGTGGAAACCATTGAACATCGTAATGTTTGTGTGTGGGTGTGTGTGTGTGTGAGTGAGTGAGTGTGTGTGTGTGCGTGCGTGCGTGCGTGCGTGCGTGTGTGTGTGTGTGTGTGTGTATGTGTGCGTGTGTGCGTGTGTGTGTATGTGTATCAAAGGCCACGGACAGAGAAAATTTAAATATCCGTTGTTTTTTAATAAAATCTTACTTTGGTGCGTGGTTAAACAATCCCTGGCGTCTATCTCAGCACGGGTCGTCCACGTCACGTCCCAAGGGTGTGACGTCTCACCAGGCAATCTCGCACGAGCGAGAATTCGTCGGATGCGCGACCATATTGGTTTTGTGTGACACCTGACATTCTGGAGTTAACGCAAGGTCACTTGATTTGAAAAAGGTTCAGGAGCCCCCACGACGGGGCCCCAAAACGCCCGTAGGGCGTTTTGGGGGTGGGGGCTCCTGAACCTTTTTTATTTTACACACAAAAAAGAGAGATAAAAAAGTGACCCCTTAGGTAGGTAGGTAGGTAGGTAGGGATAGTCCTTATGTTATGTAGGTTGTTTATACGAGTATCGGCGCCGTAGTGACGCCGTCGTCGAGCACGCGACGTTTGGCGTAGAAGTAGCTCAACGCCGCGCGCTCCTGAATGTTCGTCAGCACATAGCACATAATAGTGGTTAAGACATAAGTATCACGTACCTCACTGCCGAACGGGGGTATCGTATGTCGACGTGTACTGTCAGACTTTATGCAGTGTATGAGCGTTAAGCGTTAAGCGGGGTTTGTTTATTTTGGCTGTCAGCTGGCTGTGCGCCAGCATACGCGGTGTGTTATGTGCGCTAGTTGGCCATAGACAGGCGTTCGTTGACAGCTGATACTTGTGCATTGGGCTTGTGGTGAAGACTGGAGGAGATGGAGACAGGGGCTGTGGACAGAAAACACTGGAGAAAGAACAGAACAAGAGATACATTACTGTACCAGACCCTCACCCCTATACAATAAGACTGGAGGAGATGGAGACAGGGGCTGTGGACAGGAAATACTGGAGAAAGAACAGAACAATTGTCACATTACTGTACCAGACCCTCACCCATATAGAATAAGACTGGAGGAGATGGAGACATGGGATGTGGACAGGAAACACTGGAGAAAGAACACAACAATTGTCCCGTTACTGTACCAGACCCTCACCCCTGTAAATAAGATTGGAGGAGATGGAGACAAGGGTTGTAGACAGGAAACACTGGAGAAAGAACAGAACAATTGTCACATTACTGTACCAGACCTTCACCCCTATACAATAAGACTGTAGGAGATGGAGACAGAGGCTGTAGAAAGGAAACACTGGAGAAAGAACAGAACAATTGTCACATTACTGTACCAGACCCTAACCCCTACACAATAAGACTGTAGGACATGGAGACTGAGGCTGTAGACAGAAAACACTGGAGAAAGAACAGAACAATTGTCACATTACTGTACCAGACCCTCACCCCTATACAATAAGACTGTAGGAGATGGAGACAGAGGCTGTAGACTGCAAACACTGGAGAAAGAACAGAACAAGTGTTGCAATACTGTACAGACCATCACCCCTATACAATAAGATTGGAAGAGATGGAGACAGGTGCTGTGGACAGGAAACACTGGAGAAAGAACAGAACAATTGTCACATTACTGTACCAGACCCTCACCCTTATACAATAAGACTGGAGAAGATGGAGACAGGGGCTGTAGACAGGAAACACTGGAGAAAGAACAGAACAAGTGCTACGATACTGTACCTGACCCTCACCCCTATAAAATAAGACTGGAGGAGGAGATGGAGACAGGGGCTGTAGACAGGAAACATTGGAGAAAGAACAGAACAAGTGTTACAATACTGTACCAGACCGTCACCCCTTTACAATAAGGAAACACTGGAGAAAGAACAGATGAAGTGTTACAATACTGTACCAGACCCTCACCCCTATACAATAAGACTGGAGGAGATGGAGACAGGGGCTGTGGACAGGCTACGATACTGTACCAGACCCTCACCCCTATAAAATAAGACTGAAGGAGATGGAGACAGCGGCTGTAGACAGGAAACATAGGAGAAAGAACAGAACAAGTGTTACAATACTGTACCAGACCCTCACCCCTTTACAATAAGACTGGAGGAGATGGAGACAAGGGTTGTAGACAGGAAACACTGGAGAAAGAACAGAACAAGTGTTACAATACTGTACCAGACCCTCACCCATATATAATAAGACTGGAGGAGATGGAGACGGGCTGTAGACAGGAAACACTGGAGAAAGAACAGAACAAGTGTTACAATACTGTACCAGACCCTCACCCCTATACAATAAGAATGGAAGAGATGGAGACAGGGGCTGTGGACAGGAAACACTGGAGAAAGAACAGAACAAGTGTTACAATACTGTACCAGACCGTCACCCCTATACAATAAGACTGCAGGAGATGGAGACAGGGGCTGTAGACAGGAAACACTGGAGAAAGAACAGAACGAGTGTTGCAATACTGTACCAGACCCTCACCCCTATACAATAAGACTGTAGGAGATGGAGACAGAGGCTGTAGACAGGAAACACTGGACAAAGAACAGAACAAGAGTTAAGATACTGTACTAGACCCTCACCCCTATACAATAAGACTGGAGGAGATGGAGACAGGGGCTCTGGACAGGAAACACTGGAGAAAGAACAGAACAATTGTCACATTACTGTACCAGACCCTCACTCCTATACAATAAGACTGGAGGAGATGGATACAGGGGCCGTGGACAGGAAACACTGGAGAAAGAACAGAACAAGTGTTGCAATACTGTACAGACCATCACCCCTATACAATAAGACTGGAAGAGATGGAGACAGGTGCTGTGGACAGGAAACACTGGAGAAAGAACAGAACAATTGTCACATTACTGTACCAAACCCTCACCCTTATACAATAAGATTGGAGAAGATGGAGACAGGGGCTGTAGACAGGAAACACTGGAGAAAAAACAGAACAATTGCTACGATACTGTACCAGACCCTCACCCCTATAAAATAAGATTGGAGGAGATGGAGACAGGGGCTGTAGACAGGAAACATTGGAGAAAGAACAGAACAAGTGTTACAATACTGTACCAGACCCTCACCCCTTTACAATAAGACTGGATGAGATGGAGACAAGGGTTGTAGACAGGAAACACTGGAGAAAGAACAGAACAAGTGTTACAATACTGTACCAGACCCTCACCCATATATAATAAGACTGGAGGAGATGGAGACGGGCTGTAGACAGGAAACACTGGAGAAAGAACAGAACAAGTGTTACAATACTGTACCAGACCCTCACCCCTATACAATAAGAATGGAAGAGATGGAGACAGGGGCTGTGGACAGGAAACACTGGAGAAAGAACAGAACAAGTGTTACAATACTGCACCAGACCGTCACCCCTATACAATAAGACTGCAGGAGATGGAGACAGGGGCTGTAGACAGGAAACACTGGAGAAAGAACAGAACGAGTGTTGCAATACTGTACCAGACCCTCACTCCTATACAATAAGACTGTAGGAGATGGAGACAGAGGCTGTTGACAGGAAACACTGGACAAAGAACAGAACAAGAGTTAAGATACTGTACCAGACCCTCACCCCTATACAATAAGACTGGAGGAGACGGAGACAGGGGCTGTGGACAGGAAACACTGGAGAAAGAACAGAACAATTGTCACATTACTGTACCAGACCCTCACTCCTATACAATAAGACTGGAGGAGATGGAGACAAGGGCTTTAGACAGGAAACACTGGAGAAAGAACAGAACTAGTGTTACAATACTGTACCAGTCCCTCACCCATATACAATAAGACTGGAGGAGACGGAGACAGGGGCTGTAGACAGGAAACACTGGAGAAAGCGTTCTCCGCCCAGTCCCTATATAAGCGCTTTGCACGCGGCCCACACGCGGCCCCCGTGAGCGAGTGCACGCGAGCCGCAAAGCAGCCGACTCTTACAAGGTTACTAAAACTGAAAACAATCTCTCGGTCAGCCTAGTGCACTAACAGAACGCCACTTTCATTTCCTAATATAAAGTTACCATAAGATTCTCTAGGCCCCACTGACTATTATAGGCCGCTTAGTTTGCTCACATTTCACCTTTAACGGCCGTTTTAAAGACTTACAAACAGTTACATAAGCGCTTTATATAAACAGTGACGTCAGCCCCTTATGTAAGGCTATGGCGTACGTGTCTAGGGCGCAACACGTTACCGCGCGCAAAACAGCGGCGCAACAACTGCGTAATTCATTTCTCACTATGGAGCCGACCGATCAAGTTGGCAATTATGCGGCCGACTCTCAACAACCACAAACCAGGTACGTTTTGCTAACTTAACTAACACTGACTTTCCTCACTCACATTACTGCTTTCTTTTATAACGTTCACTAACTTAACTATTAACTTTTACCTTTAACATTTACCTTTATTTGCAGACGCCTACTTTCGATAAAGCCTATAGCTGCTTTTCCGTGCGCCCCACTATTTACAAACGCCCCACTACAGACTTAATGCTTTTTTTACAGGCTAAAAAGAGACGCGCCGTTACTTTAATACTTTTTCATACTTGCAGACGAAACATCGCCGGCTTCGACACACTACATATAGGGCGCGGGCAAACCCTTGCGAGGCCCTCGCACCGAAACGGCTTCATTAATAGATCTAGAATAAATTTGTCCCCCGGTGATCTGATTATGATTGATAGAAGACCGCGCGCCGATAGGCCTGGGGGCACATTATACCTTGGACGTCGCCGACCACATCACACCCCTTAACACTTTTTCCTTCTCCACAGATATCGCCTATTGCTGGCGCCCGAACTTGTCAATCGGCTCCTTATGGGAGGTCACAACCACACTCATCGGAATGGACCACATCACACCCCTTAACACTGTTTCCTTCTCCACAGATGAACCCCCCGCGCGCCAGTAGTCACTAATTGAACTTTTCCTCATTCCCCCAGCCGACACATCTACGTGATCGACCCTAGTCTGGCACATGGACGCTACAATATCGGGCGGGGAATGACAGTGCACTACATAGGACCTGCGCCCCACGCAATCACATTCACCTCGCCACGACGCCGCCCCCACCAGCCCCTGTTAGCCGTTGAGCCGCGCCGACGAGAAAAAGAACAAGAAGAAGAAGAATCAGAAGAAGAAGAAGAGCCGGCAGAAAATTTCGATGACGACTACAGTGGGTTCACCGATTTAGAATTTCTATATGCCGACAACCCCCTACCAGAGGCGGCGGCGGTAGAGACACAGCCATTCTCCTTTGCCGATATATTCCCACGCCCCCAAATTCTCCCCCCTCATTTGCCCCACCCGTCCCAGCGCATCTTTCCGTTCATTTAGGCTTTCCGCCACAACCCTCCGACCGGAACGGCTTTGGCCCACCCCCATGACCCCTTTCCGTCGTCAACTGTAACCAATAAAATTTATTTCTCACCGTTTATTGTGTTTCCTTTCGCCTTCCAACGCACACACGAATATAGTTCCACCTACACATTTAGCCCACTCCACCGGCCTTCCAAAATCACACACGAATAATTCCGCCTATATTGCAACACCAAAGCCACAAGCTTAATAAT
>JAHLWY010000131.1:0-19603 GCA_020002185.1 Paraescarpia echinospica
TGATATAATGTAGTTTTGTATACATATGTATCATTCTTGAAAGTGATATAATGTAGTTGTGTATACATATGGATCATTCTTGACAGTGATATAGTGTAGTTTTGTATACATATGGATCATTCTTGAAAGTGATATAATGTAGTTTTATATACATATTGACCATTCTTGACAGTGATATAAAGAAGTTTTGTATACATATGGATCTTTCTTGACAGTGATATAATGTAGTTTTGTATACATATTGACCATTCTGAACAGTGATATAATGTAGTTTTGTATACGTATGAACCATTCTTGGCAGTGATATAATGTAGTTTTGTATAGATATGGATAATTATTGGCAGTGATATAATGTAGTTTTGTATACATATGGATAATTCTTGACAGTGATATGATGTAGTTTTGTATACATATGGACCATCCTTGGCAGTGATATAACGTAGTTTTGTATACATATGGATCATTCTTGACAGTGACATAATGTAGTTTTGTATACATATGGATCATTCTTGATAGTGATATAATGTAGTTTTGTATACATATGGACCATTCTTGGCAGTGATATAATGTTGTTTTGTATACGTATGAACCATTATTGTCAGTGATATAATGTAGTTTTGTATACATATGAATAATTATTGGCAGTGATATAATGTAGTTTTGTATACATATGGATAATCCTTGACAGTGATATGATGTAGTTTTGTATACATATGGACCATTCTTGAAAGTGATATAATGTACTTTTGTATACATATGGACCATTCTTGACAGTGATATAATGTAGTTTAGTATACATATGGACAATTCTTGGCAGTGATATAATGTTTTTTTGTATACATATGGACCATCCTTGGCAGTGATATAATGTAGTTTTGTATACATATGTATCATTCTTGACAGTGATATAATGTAGTTTTGTATACATATGGATCATTCTTGACAGTGATATAATGTAGTTTTGTATACATATGGATCATTCTTGACAGTGATATAATGTAGATTTGTATACATATTGACAATTCTTGACAGTGATATAAAGAAGTTTTGTATACATAGGGATCATTCTTGACAGTGATATAATGTAGTTTTGTATACATATGGATAATTCTTGACAGTGATATAATGTAGTTTGGTATACATATGGATCATTCTTGACAGTGATATAATGTAGTTTTGTATACGTATGAACCATTCTTGGCAGTGATATAATGTAGTTTTGTATAGATATGGATAATTATTGGCAGTGATATAATGTAGTTTTGTATACATATGGATAATTCTTGACGGTGATATGATGTAGTTTGTATACATATGGACCGTTTTTGACAGTGATATAATGTAGTTTTGTATACATATGGAACATTCTTGGCCGTGATATAATGTAGTTTTGTATACATATGGACCATTCTTGGCAGTGATATAATGTAGTTTAGTATACATATGGACCATTTTTGGCAGTGATATAATGTAATTTTGTATACATATGGATAATTCTTGACAGTGATATAATGTAGTTTTGTATACATATGGACCATCCTTGGCAGTGATATAATGTACATTTGTATACATATGGACCATTCTTGACAGTGATATAATGTAGTTTTGTATACATATGCACCATTCTTGACAGTGATATAATGTAGTTTTGTATACATATGGATAATTCTTGGCAGTGATATAATGTAGTTTAGTATGCATATGGACCATCCTTGGCAGTGATATAATGTAGTTTTGTATACATATGGATCATTCTTGACAGTGATATAATGTAGTTTTGTATACATATGGATCATTCTTAACAGTGACATAATGTAGTTTTGTATACATATGGATCATTCTTGATAGTGATATAATGTAGTTTTGTATACATATGGACCATTCTTGGCAGTGATATAATGTTGTTTTGTATACGTATGAACCATTATTGGCAGTGATATAATGTAGTTTTGTATACATATGAATAATTATTGGCAGTGATATAATGTAGTTTTGTATACATATGGATAATTCTTGAAAGTGATATGATGTAGTTTTGTATACATATGGACCATTCTTGAAAGTGATATAATGTACTTTTGTATACATATGGACCATTCTTGACAGTGATATAATGTAGATTTGTATACATATGGACCATTCTTGACAGTGATATCATGTAGTTTTGTATACGTATGGACCATTCTTGACAGTGATATTATGTAGTTTTGTATACATATGGAACATTCTTGGCCGTGATATAATGTAGTTTTGTATACATATGGACCTTTCTTGACAGTGATATAATGTACTTTTGTATACATATGGACCATTCTTGGCAGTGATACAATGTAGTTTAGTATACATATGGACCATTCTTGGCAGTGATATAATGTAATTTTGTATACATATGGATAATTCTTGGCAGTGATATAATGTAGTTTTGTATGCATATGGACCATCCTTGGCAGTGATATAATGTAGTTTTGTATACATATGGATCATTCTTGACAGTGATATAATGTAGTTTTGTATACATATGGATCATTCTTGACAGTGACATAATGTAGTTTTGTATACATATGGATCATTCTTGATAGTGATATAATGTAGTTTTGTATACATATGGACCATTCTTGGCAGTGATATAATGTTGTTTTGTATACGTATGAACCATTATTGTCAGTGATATAATGTAGTTTTGTATACATATGAATAATTATTGGCAGTGATATAATGTAGTTTTGTATACATATGGATAATCCTTGACAGTGATATGATGTAGTTTTGTATACATATGGACCATTCTTGAAAGTGATATAATGTACTTTTGTATACATATGGACCATTCTTGACAGTGATATAATGTAAATTTGTATACATATGGACCATTCTTGACAGTGATATCATGTAGTTTTGTATACGTATGGACCATTCTTGACAGTGATATTATGTAGTTTTGTATACATATGGAACATTCTTGGCCGTGATATAATGTAGTTTTGTATACATATGGACCATTCTTGACAGTGATATAATGTACTTTTGTATACATATGGACCATTCTTGGCAGTGATACAATGTAGTTTAGTATACATATGGACCATTCTTGGCAGTGATATAATGTAATTTTGTATACATATGGATAATTCTTGGCAGTGATATAATGTAGTTTTGTATGCATATGGACCATTCTTGGAAGTGATATAATGTAGTTTAGTATACATATGGATCATTCTTGACAGTGATATAATGTAGTTTTGTATACATATGGATCATTCTTGACAGTGATATAATGTAGTTTTGTATACGTATGAACCATTCTTGGCAGTGATATAATGTAGTTTTGTATAGATATGGATAATTATTGGCAGTGATATAAAGTAGTTTTGTATACATATGGATAATTCTTGACGGTGATATGATGTAGTTTGTATACATATGGACCGTTTTTGACAGTGATATAATGTAGTTTTGTATACATAAGGAACATTCTTGGCCGTGATATAATGTAGTTTTGTATACATATGGACCATTCTTGGCAGTGATATAATGTAGTTTAGTATACATATGGACCATTTTTGGCAGTGATATAATGTAATTTTGTATACATATGGATAATTCTTGACAGTGATATAATGTAGTTTTGTATACATATGGACCATCCTTGGCAGTGATATAATGTACATTTGTATACATATGGACCATTCTTGACAGTGATATAATGTAGTTTTGTATACATATGCACCATTCTTGACAGTGATATAATGTAGTTTTGTATACATATGGATAATTCTTGGCAGTGATATAATGTAGTTTAGTATGCATATGGACCATCCTTGGCAGTGATATAATGTAGTTTTGTATACATATGGATCATTCTTGACAGTGATATAATGTAGTTTTGTATACATATGGATCATTCTTAACAGTGACATAATGTAGTTTTGTATACATATGGATCATTCTTGATAGTGATATAATGTAGTTTTGTATACATATGGACCATTCTTGGCAGTGATATAATGTTGTTTTGTATACGTATGAACCATTATTGGCAGTGATATAATGTAGTTTTGTATACATATGAATAATTATTGGCAGTGATATAATGTAGTTTTGTATACATATGGATAATTCTTGGCAGTGATATAATGTAGTTTTGTATGCATATGGACCATCCTTGGCAGTGATATAATGTAGTTTTGTATACATATGGATCATTCTTGACAGTGATATAATGTAGTTTTGTATACATATGGTTCATTCTTGACAGTGACATAATGTAGGTTTGTATACATATGGATCATTCTTGATAGTGATATAATGTAGTTTTGTATACATATGGACCATTCTTGGCAGTGATATAATGTTGTTTTGTATACGTATGAACCATTATTGGCAGTGATATAATGTAGTTTTGTATACATATGAATAATTATTGGCAGTGATATAATGTAGTTTTGTATACATATGGATAATTCTTGACAGTGATATGATGTAGTTTTGTATACATATGGACCATTCTTGAAAGTGATATAATGTACTTTTGTATACATATGGACCATTCTTGACAGTGATATAATGTAAATTTGTATACATATGGACCATTCTTGACAGTGATATCATGTAGTTTTGTATACGTATGGACCATTCTTGACAGTGATATTATGTAGTTTTGTATACATATGGAACATTCTTGGTCGTGATATAATGTAGTTTTGTATACATATGGACCATTCTTGCCAGTGATATAATGTACTTTTGTATACATATGGACCATTCTTGGCAGTGATACAATGTAGTTTAGTATACATATGGACCATTCTTGGCAGTGATATAATGTAATTTTGTATACATATGGATAATTCTTGGCAGTGATATAATGTAGTTTTGTATGCATATGGACCATTCTTGGAAGTGATATAATGTAGTTTAGTATACATATGGATCATTCTTGACAGTGATATAATGTAGTTTTGTATACATATGGATCATTCTTGACAGTGATATAATGTAGTTTTGTATACGTATGAACCATTCTTGGCAGTGATATAATGTAGTTTTGTATAGATATGGATAATTATTGGCAGTGATATAATGTAGTTTTGTATACATATGGATAATTCTTGACGGTGATATGATGTAGTTTGTATACATATGGACCGTTTTTGACAGTGATATAATGTAGTTTTGTATACATAAGGAACATTCTTGGCCGTGATATAATGTAGTTTTGTATACATATGGACCATTCTTGGCAGTGATATAATGTAGTTTAGTATACATATGGACCATTTTTGGCAGTGATATAATGTAATTTTGTATACATATGGATAATTATTGACAGTGATATAATGTAGTTTTGTATACATATGGACCATCCTTGGCAGTGATATAATGTACATTTGTATACATATGGACCATTCTTGACAGTGATATAATGTAGTTTTGTATACATATGCACCATTCTTGACAGTGATATAATGTAGTTTTGTATACATATGGATAATTCTTGGCAGTGATATAATGTAGTTTAGTATGCATATGGACCATCCTTGGCAGTGATATAATGTAGTTTTGTATACATATGGATCATTCTTGACAGTGATATAATGTAGTTTTGTATACATATGGATCATTCTTAACAGTGACATAATGTAGTTTTGTATACATATGGATCATTCTTGATAGTGATATAATGTAGTTTTGTATACATATGGACCATTCTTGGCAGTGATATAATGTTGTTTTGTATACGTATGAACCATTATTGGCAGTGATATAATGTAGTTTTGTATACATATGAATAATTATTGGCAGTGATATAATGTAGTTTTGTATACATATGGATAATTCTTGAAAGTGATATGATGTAGTTTTGTATACATATGGACCATTCTTGAAAGTGATATAATGTACTTTTGTATACATATGGACCATTCTTGACAGTGATATAATGTAGATTTGTATACATATGGACCATTCTTGACAGTGATATCATGTAGTTTTGTATACGTATGGACCATTCTTGACAGTGATATTATGTAGTTTTGTATACATATGGAACATTCTTGGCCGTGATATAATGTAGTTTTGTATACATATGGACCATTCTTGACAGTGATATAATGTACTTTTGTATACATATGGACCATTCTTGGCAGTGATACAATGTAGTTTAGTATACATATGGACCATTCTTGGCAGTGATATAATGTAATTTTGTATACATATGGATAATTCTTGGCAGTGATATAATGTAGTTTTGTATGCATATGGACCATTCTTGGAAGTGATATAATGTAGTTTAGTATACATATGGATCATTCTTGACAGTGATATAATGTAGTTTTGTATACATATGGATCATTCTTGACAGTGATATAATGTAGTTTTGTATACATATGGATCATTCTTGACAGTGATATAATGTAGTTTTGTATACATTTTGACCATTCTGGACAGTGATATAATGTAGTTTTGTATACATATGGACCATTTTTGACAGTGATATAATGTAGTTTTGTATACATATGGAACATTCTTGGCCGTGATATAATGTAGTTTTGTATACATATGTATCATTCTTGAAAGTGATATAATGTAGTTGTGTATACATATGGATCATTCTTGACAGTGATATAGTGTAGTTTTGTATACATATGGATCATTCTTGAAAGTGATATAATGTAGTTTTATATACATATTGACCATTCTTGACAGTGATATAAAGAAGTTTTGTATACATATGGATCTTTCTTGACAGTGATATAATTTAGTTTTGTATACATATTGACCATTCTGAACAGTGATATAATGTAGTTTTGTATACGTATGAACCATTCTTGGCAGTGATATAATGTAGTTTTGTATAGATATGGATAATTATTGGCAGTGATATAATGTAGTTTTGTATACATATGGATAATTCTTGACGGTGATATGATGTAGTTTGTATACATATGGACCGTTTTTGACAGTGATATAATGTAGTTTTGTATACATATGGAACATTCTTGGCCGTGATATAATGTAGTTTTGTATACATATGGACCATTCTTGGCAGTGATATAATGTAGTTTAGTATACATATGGACCATTTTTGGCAGTGATATAATGTAATTTTGTATACATATGGATAATTCTTGACAGTGATATAATGTAGTTTTGTATACATATGGACCATCCTTGGCAGTGATATAATGTACATTTGTATACATATGGACCATTCTTGACAGTGATATAATGTAGTTTTGTATACATATGCACCATTCTTGACAGTGATATAATGTAGTTTTGTATACAGATGGATAATTCTTGGCAGTGATATAATGTAGTTTAGTATGCATATGGACCATCCTTGGCAGTGATATAATGTAGTTTTGTATACATATGGATCATTCTTGACAGTGATATAATGTAGTTTTGTATACATATGGATCATTCTTAACAGTGACATAATGTAGTTTTGTATACATATGGATCATTCTTGATAGTGATATAATGTAGTTTTGTATACATATGGACCATTCTTGGCAGTGATATAATGTTGTTTTGTATACGTATGAACCATTATTGGCAGTGATATAATGTAGTTTTGTATACATATGAATAATTATTGGCAGTGATATAATGTAGTTTTGTATACATATGGATAATTCTTGGCAGTGATATAATGTAGTTTTGTATGCATATGGACCATCCTTGGCAGTGATATAATGTAGTTTTGTATACATATGGATCATTCTTGACAGTGATATAATGTAGTTTTGTATACATATGGTTCATTCTTGACAGTGACATAATGTAGGTTTGTATACATATGGATCATTCTTGATAGTGATATAATGTAGTTTTGTATACATATGGACCATTCTTGGCAGTGATATAATGTTGTTTTGTATACGTATGAACCATTATTGGCAGTGATATAATGTAGTTTTGTATACATATGAATAATTATTGGCAGTGATATAATGTAGTTTTGTATACATATGGATAATTCTTGACAGTGATATGATGTAGTTTTGTATACATATGGACCATTCTTGAAAGTGATATAATGTACTTTTGTATACATATGGACCATTCTTGACAGTGATATAATGTAAATTTGTATACATATGGACCATTCTTGACAGTGATATCATGTAGTTTTGTATACGTATGGACCATTCTTGACAGTGATATTATGTAGTTTTGTATACATATGGAACATTCTTGGCCGTGATATAATGTAGTTTTGTATACATATGGACCATTCTTGACAGTGATATAATGTACTTTTGTATACATATGGACCATTCTTGGCAGTGATACAATGTAGTTTAGTATACATATGGACCATTCTTGGCAGTGATATAATGTAATTTTGTATACATATGGATAATTCTTGGCAGTGATATAATGTAGTTTTGTATGCATATGGACCATTCTTGGCAGTGATATAATGTAGTTTTGTATACATATGGATCATTCTTGACAGTGATATAATGTAGTTTTGTATACATATGGATCATTCTTGACAGTGATATAATGTAGTTTTGTATACATATGGATCATTCTTGACAGTGATATAATGTAGTTTTGTATACGTATGAACCATTCTTGGCAGTGATATAATGTAGTTTTGTATAGATATGGATAATTATTGGCAGTGATATAAAGTAGTTTTGTATACATATGGATAATTCTTGACGGTGATATGATGTAGTTTGTATACATATGGACCGTTTTTGACAGTGATATAATGTAGTTTTGTATACATAAGGAACATTCTTGGCCGTGATATAATGTAGTTTTGTATACATATGGACCATTCTTGGCAGTGATATAATGTAGTTTAGTATACATATGGACCATTTTTGGCAGTGATATAATGTAATTTTGTATACATATGGATAATTCTTGACAGTGATATAATGTAGTTTTGTATACATATGGACCATCCTTGGCAGTGATATAATGTACATTTGTATACATATGGACCATTCTTGACAGTGATATAATGTAGTTTTGTATACATATGCACCATTCTTGACAGTGATATAATGTAGTTTTGTATACATATGGATAATTCTTGGCAGTGATATAATGTAGTTTAGTATGCATATGGACCATCCTTGGCAGTGATATAATGTAGTTTTGTATACATATGGATCATTCTTGACAGTGATATAATGTAGTTTTGTATACATATGGATCATTCTTAACAGTGACATAATGTAGTTTTGTATACATATGGATCATTCTTGATAGTGATATAATGTAGTTTTGTATACATATGGACCATTCTTGGCAGTGATATAATGTTGTTTTGTATACGTATGAACCATTATTGGCAGTGATATAATGTAGTTTTGTATACATATGAATAATTATTGGCAGTGATATAATGTAGTTTTGTATACATATGGATAATTCTTGAAAGTGATATGATGTAGTTTTGTATACATATGGACCATTCTTGAAAGTGATATAATGTACTTTTGTATACATATGGACCATTCTTGACAGTGATATAATGTAGATTTGTATACATATGGACCATTCTTGACAGTGATATCATGTAGTTTTGTATACGTATGGACCATTCTTGACAGTGATATTATGTAGTTTTGTATACATATGGAACATTCTTGGCCGTGATATAATGTAGTTTTGTATACATATGGACCATTCTTGACAGTGATATAATGTACTTTTGTATACATATGGACCATTCTTGGCAGTGATACAATGTAGTTTAGTATACATATGGACCATTCTTGGCAGTGATATAATGTAATTTTGTATACATATGGATAATTCTTGGCAGTGATATAATGTAGTTTTGTATGCATATGGACCATTCTTGGAAGTGATATAATGTAGTTTAGTATACATATGGATCATTCTTGACAGTGATATAATGTAGTTTTGTATACATATGGATCATTCTTGACAGTGATATAATGTAGTTTTGTATACATATGGATCATTCTTGACAGTGATATAATGTAGTTTTGTATACATTTTGACCATTCTGGACAGTGATATAATGTAGTTTTGTATACATATGGACCATTTTTGACAGTGATATAATGTAGTTTTGTATACATATGGAACATTCTTGGCCGTGATATAATGTAGTTTTGTATACATATGGAACATTCTTGGCCGTGATATAATGTAGTTTTGTATACATATGGACCATTCTTGGCAGTGATATAATGTAGTTTAGTATACATATGGACCATTTTTGGCAGTGATATAATGTAATTTTGTATACATATGGATAATTCTTGACAGTGATATAATGTAGTTTTGTATACATATGGACCATCCTTGGCAGTGATATAATGTACATTTGTATACATATGGACCATTCTTGACAGTGATATAATGTAGTTTTGTATACATATGCACCATTCTTGACAGTGATATAATGTAGTTTTGTATACATATGGATAATTCTTGGCAGTGATATAATGTAGTTTAGTATGCATATGGACCATCCTTGGCAGTGATATAATGTAGTTTTGTATACATATGGATCATTCTTGACAGTGATATAATGTAGTTTTGTATACATATGGATCATTCTTAACAGTGACATAATGTAGTTTTGTATACATATGGATCATTCTTGATAGTGATATAATGTAGTTTTGTATACATATGGACCATTCTTGGCAGTGATATAATGTTGTTTTGTATACGTATGAACCATTATTGGCAGTGATATAATGTAGTTTTGTATACATATGAATAATTATTGGCAGTGATATAATGTAGTTTTGTATACATATGGATAATTCTTGAAAGTGATATGATGTAGTTTTGTATACATATGGACCATTCTTGAAAGTGATATAATGTACTTTTGTATACATATGGACCATTCTTGACAGTGATATAATGTAGATTTGTATACATATGGACCATTCTTGACAGTGATATCATGTAGTTTTGTATACGTATGGACCATTCTTGACAGTGATATTATGTAGTTTTGTATACATATGGAACATTCTTGGTCGTGATATAATGTAGTTTTGTATACATATGGACCATTCTTGCCAGTGATATAATGTACTTTTGTATACATATGGACCATTCTTGGCAGTGATACAATGTAGTTTAGTATACATATGGACCATTCTTGGCAGTGATATAATGTAATTTTGTATACATATGGATAATTCTTGGCAGTGATATAATGTAGTTTTGTATGCATATGGACCATTCTTGGAAGTGATATAATGTAGTTTAGTATACATATGGATCATTCTTGACAGTGATATAATGTAGTTTTGTATACATATGGATCATTCTTGACAGTGATATAATGTAGTTTTGTATACATATGGATCATTCTTGACAGTGATATAATGTAGTTTTGTATACATTTTGACCATTCTGGACAGTGATATAATGTAGTTTTGTATACATATGGACCATTTTTGACAGTGATATAATGTAGTTTTGTATACATATGGAACATTCTTGGCCGTGATATAATGTAGTTTTGTATACATATGTATCATTCTTGAAAGTGATATAATGTAGTTGTGTATACATATGGATCATTCTTGACAGTGATATAGTGTAGTTTTGTATACATATGGATCATTCTTGAAAGTGATATAATGTAGTTTTATATACATATTGACCATTCTTGACAGTGATATAAAGAAGTTTTGTATACATATGGATCTTTCTTGACAGTGATATAATTTAGTTTTGTATACATATTGACCATTCTGAACAGTGATATAATGTAGTTTTGTATACGTATGAACCATTCTTGGCAGTGATATAATGTAGTTTTGTATAGATATGGATAATTATTGGCAGTGATATAATGTAGTTTTGTATACATATGGATAATTCTTGACGGTGATATGATGTAGTTTGTATACATATGGACCGTTTTTGACAGTGATATAATGTAGTTTTGTATACATATGGAACATTCTTGGCCGTGATATAATGTAGTTTTGTATACATATGGACCATTCTTGGCAGTGATATAATGTTGTTTTGTATACGTATGAACCATTATTGGCAGTGATATAATGTAGTTTTGTATACATATGAATAATTATTGGCAGTGATATAATGTAGTTTTGTATACATATGGATAATTCTTGACAGTGATATGATGTAGTTTTGTATACATATGGACCAATCTTTAAAGTGATATAATGTACTTTTGTATACATATGGACCATTCTTGACAATGATATAATGTAGTTTAGTATACATATGGACAATTCTTGGCAGTGATATAATGTTTTTTTTGGATACATATGGACCATCCTTGGCAGTGATATAATGTAGTTTTGTATACATATGTATCATTCTTGACAGTGATATAATGTAGTTTTGTATACATTTGGATCATTCTTGACAGTGATATAATGTAGTTTTGTATACATATGGATCATTCTTGACAGTGATATAATGTAGATTTGTATACATATTGACAATTCTTGACAGTGATATAAAGAAGTTTTGTATACATAGGGATCATTCTTGACAGTGATATAATGTAGTTTTGTATACATATGGATAATTCTTGACAGTGATATAATGTAGTTTGGTATACATATGGATCATTCTTGACAGTGATATAATGTAGTTTTGTATACATATGGAACATTCTTGGCAGTGATATAATGTTGTTTTGTATACGTATCAACCATTATTGGCAGTGATATAATGTAGTTTTGTATACATATGAATAATTATTGGCAGTGATTTAATGTAGTTGTGTATACATATGGATCATTCTTGACAGTGATATAGTGTAGTTTTGTATACATATGGATCATTCTTGAAAGTGATATAATGTAGATTTATATACATATTGACCATTCTTGACAGTGATATAAAGAAGCTTTGTATACATATGGATCTTTCTTGACAGTGATATAATGTAGTTTGTATACATATTGACCATTCTGAACAGTGATATAATGTAGTTTTGTATACGTATGAACCATTCTTGGCAGTGATATAATGTAGTTTTGTATAGATATGGATAATTATTGGCAGTGATATAATGTAGTTTTGTATACATATGGATAATTCTTGACAGTGATATGATGTAGTTTTGTATACATATGGACCATCCTTGGCAGTGATATAATGTAGTTTTGTATACATATGGATCATTCTTGACAGTGACATAATGTAGTTTTGTATACATATGGATCATTCTTGATAGTGATATAATGTAGTTTTGTATACATATGGAACATTCTTGGCAGTGATATAATGTTGTTTTGTATACGTATCAACCATTATTGGCAGTGATATAATGTAGTTTTGTATACATATGAATAATTATTGGCAGTGATATAATGTAGTTTTGTATACATATGGATAATTCTTGACAGTGATATGATGTAGTTTTGTATACATATGGACCAATCTTTAAAGTGATATAATGTACTTTTGTATACATATGGACCATTCTTGACAGTGATATAATGTAGTTTAGTATATATATGGACAATTCTTGGCAGTGATATAATGTTTTTTTGTATACATATGGACCATCCTTGGCAGTGATATAATGTAGTTTTGTATACATATGTATCATTCTTGACAGTGATATAATGTAGTTTTGTATACATATGGATCATTCTTGACAGTGATATAATGTAGTTTTGTATACATATGGATCATTCTTGACAGTGATATAATGTAGTTTTGTATACATATTGACAATTCTTGACAGTGATATAAAGAAGTTTTGTATACATAGGGATCATTCTTTACAGTGATATAATGTAGTTTTGTATACATATGGATAATTCTTGACAGTGATATAATGTAGTTTGGTATACATATGGATCATTCTTGACAGTGATATAATGTAGTTTTGTATACGTATGAACCATTCTTGGCAGTGATATAATGTAGTTTTGTATAGATATGGATAATTATTGGCAGTGATATAATGTAGTTTTGTATACATATGGATAATTCTTGACGGTGATATGATGTAGTTTTGTATACATATGGACCATTCTTTAAAGTGATATAATGTATTTTTGTATACATATGGACCATTCTTGACAGTGATATAATGTAGTTTTGTATACATATGGACCATTCTTGACAGTGATATCATGTAGTTTTGTATACGTATGGACCATTCTTGACAGTGATATTATGTAGTTTTGTATACATATGGAACATTCTTGGCAGTGATATAATGTAGTTTTGTATGCATATGGACCATTCTTGGCAGTGATATGATGTAGTTTTGCATACATATGGACCATTCTTGAAAGTGATATAATGTACTTTTGTATACATATTGACCATTCTGGACAGTGATATAATGTAGTTTGTATACATATGGACCATTTTTGTCAGTGATATAATGTATTTTTTTATACATATGGACCATTCTTGAGAGTGATATAATGTACTTTTGTATACATATGGACCATTCTTGGCAGTGATATAATGTAGTTTAGTATACATATGGACCATTCTTGGCAGTGATATAATGTAATTTTGTATACATATGGATAATTCTTGGCAGTGATATAATGTAGTTTTGTATGCATATGGACCATTCTTGGCAATGATATCATGTAGTTTAGTATACATATGGATCATTCTTGACAGTGATATAATGTAGTTTTGTATACATATGGATCATTCTTGACAGTGATATAATGTAGTTTTGTATACATATGGATCATTCTTGACAGTGATTTAATGTAGTTTTGTATACATTTTGACCATTCTGGACAGTGATGTAATGTAGTTTTGTATACATATGGACCATTTTTGACAGTGATATAATGTAGTTTTGTATACATATGGAACATTCTTGGCCGTGATATTATGTAGTTTTGTATACATATGGATCATTCTTGACAGTGATATAATGTAGTTTTGTATACATATGGATCATTCTTGACAGTGATATAATGTAGTTTTGTAAACATATGGACCATTCTTGGCAGTGATATAATGTTGTTTATATACGTATGAACCATTCTTGGCAGTGATATAATGTAGTTTTGTATAGATATGGATAATTATTGGCATTTATATTATGTAGTTTTGTATACATATGGATAATTCTTGACAGTGATATGATGTAGTTTTGTGTACATATGGACCAATCTTTAAAGTGATATAATGTACTTTTGTATACATATGGATCATTCTTGACAGTGATATAATGTAGTTTTGTATACATATGGATCATTCTTGACAGTGATATAATGTAGTTTTGTATACATATGGATCATTCTTGACAGTGATTTAATGTAGTTTTGTATACATTTTGACCATTCTGGACAGTGATATAATGTAGTTTTGTATACATATGGACCATTTTTGACAGTGATATAATGTAGTTTTGTATACATATGGACCATCCTTGGCAGTGAAATAATGTAGTTTTGTATACATATGAATCATTCTTGACAGTGATATAATGTAGTTTTGTATACGTATGAACCATTCTTGGCAGTGATATAATGTAGTTTTGTATAGATATGGATAATTATTGGCAGTGATATAATATAGTTTTGTATAGATATGGATAATTCTTGACGGTGATATGATGTAGTTTTGTATACATATGGATCATTCTTTAAAGTGATATAATGTACTTTTATATACATATGGACCATTCTTGACAGTGATATAATGTAGTTTGGTATACATATGGATCATTCTTGACAGTGATATAATGTAGTTTTGTATACGTATGAACCATTCTTGGCAGTGATATAATGTAGTTTTGTATAGATATGGATAATTATTGGCAGTGATATAATGTAGTTTTGTATACATATGGATAATTCTTGACGGTGATATGATGTAGTTTTGTATACATATGGACCATTCTTTAAAGTGATATAATGTATTTTTGTATACATATGGACCATTCTTGACAGTGATATAATGTAGTTTTGTATACATATGGACCATTCTTGACAGTGATATCATGTAGTTTTGTATACGTATGGACCATTCTTGACAGTGATATTATGTAGTTTTGTATACATATGGAACATTCTTGGCAGTGATATAATGTAGTTTTGTATGCATATGGACCATTCTTGGCAGTGATATGATGTAGTTTTGTATACATATGGACCATTCTTGAAAGTGATATAATGTACTTTTGTATACATATTGACCATTCTGGACAGTGATATAATGTAGTTTGTATACATATGGACCATTTTTGACAGTGATATAATGTATTTTTTTATACATATGGACCATTCTTGAGAGTGATATAATGTACTTTTGTATACATATGGACCATTCTTGGCAGTGATATAATGTAGTTTAGTATACATATGGACCATTCTTGGCAGTGATATAATGTAATTTTGTATACATATGGATAATTCTTGGCAGTGATATAATGTAGTTTTGTATGCATATGGACCATTCTTGGCAATGATATAATGTAGTTTAGTATACATATGGATCATTCTTGACAGTGATATAATGTAGTTTTGTATACATATGGATCATTCTTGACAGTGATATAATGTAGTTTTGTATACATATGGATCATTCTTGACAGTGATTTAATGTAGTTTTGTATACATTTTGACCATTCTGGACAGTGATATAATGTAGTTTTGTATACATATGGACCATTTTTGACAGTGATATAATGTAGTTTTGTATACATATGGAACATTCTTGGCCGTGATATAATGTAGTTTTGTATACATATGGATCATTCTTGACAGTGATATAATGTAGTTTTGTATACATATGGATCATTCTTGACAGTGATATAATGTAGTTTTGTAAACATATGGACCATTCTTGGCAGTGATATAATGTTGTTTTATATACGTATGAACCATTCTTGGCAGTGATATAATGTAGTTTTGTATAGATATGGATAATTATTGGCATTTATATTATGTAGTTTTGTATACATATGGATAATTCTTGACAGTGATATGATGTAGTTTTGTGTACATATGGACCAACCTTTAAAGTGATATAATGTACTTTTGTATACATATGGATCATTCTTGACAGTGATATAATGTAGTTTTGTATACATATGGATCATTCTTGACAGTGATATAATGTAGTTTTGTATACATATGGATCATTCTTGACAGTGATTTAATGTAGTTTTGTATACATTTTGACCATTCTGGACAGTGATATAATGTAGTTTTGTATACATATGGACCATTTTTGACAGTGATATATTGTAGTTTTGTATACATATGGACCATCCTTGGCAGTGAAATAATGTAGTTTTGTATACATATGTATCATTCTTGACAGTGATATAATGTAGTTTTGTATACATATGGATTATTCTTGACAGTGATATAATGTACTTTTGTATACATATGGATCATTCTTGACAGTGATATAATGTAGTTTTGTATACATATGAATCATTCTTGACAGTGATATAATGTAGTTTTGTATACGTATGAACCATTCTTGGCAGTGATATAATGTAGTTTTGTATAGATATGGATAATTATTGGCAGTGATATAATATAGTTTTGTATAGATATGGATAATTCTTGACGGTGATATGATGTAGTTTTGTATACATGTGGATCATTCTTTAAAGTGATATAATGTACTTTTATATACATATGGACCATTCTTGACAGTGATATAATGTAGTTTTGTATACATATGGACCATTCTTGACAGTGATATCATGTAGTTTTGTATACGTATGGACCATTCTTGACAGTGATAATATGTAGTTTTGTATACATATGGAACATTCTTGGCAGTGATATAATGTAGTTTTGTATGCATATGGACCATTCTTGGCAGTGATATGATGTAGTTTTGTATACATATGGACCATTCTTGAAAGTGATATAATGTACTTTTGTATACATATTGACCATTCTGGACAGTGATATAATGTAGTTTGTATACATATGGACCAATTTTGACAGTGATATAATGTAGTTTTTTATATATATGGACCATTCTTGAGAGTGATATAATGTACTTTTGTATACATATGGACCATTCTTGGCAGTTATATAATGTAGTTTAGTATACATATGGACCATTCTTAGCAGTGATATAATGTAATTTTGTATACATATGGATAATCCTTGGCAGTGATATAATTTAGTTTTGTATGCATATGGATCATTCTTGACAGTGATATAATGTAGTTTTGTATACATATGGATCATTCTTGACAGTGATATAATGTAGTTTTGTATACATATGGATCATTCTTGACAGTGATTTAATGTAGTTTTGTATACATTTTGACCATTCTGGACAGTGATATAATGTAGTTTTGTATACATATGGACCATTCTTGGCAGTAATATAATGTTGTTTTGTATACGTATGAACCATTCTTGGCAGTGATATAATGTAGTTTTGTATAGATATGGATAATTATTGGCATTTATATAATGTAGTTTTGTATACATATGGATAATTCTTGACAGTGATATGATGTAGTTTTGTATACATATGGACCAATCTTTAAAGTGATATAATGTACTTTTGTATGCATATGGACCATTCTTGACAGTGATATAATGTAGTTTAGTATACATATGGACAATTCTTGGCAGTGATATAATGTTTTTTTGTATACATATGGACCATCCTTGGCAGTGATATAATGTAGTTTTGTATACATATGTATCATTCTTGACAGTGATATAATGTAGTTTTGTATACATATGGATCATTCTTGACAGTGATTTAATGTAGTTTTGTATACATTTTGACCATTCTGGACAGTGATATAATGTAGTTTTGTATACATATGGACCATTTTTGACAGTGATATAATGTAGTTTTGTATACATATGGACCATCCTTGGCAGTGAAATAATGTAGTTTTGTATACATATGAATCATTCTTGAGAGTGATATAATGTAGTTTTGTATACGTATGAACCATTCTTGGCAGTGATATAATGTAGTTTTGTATACATATGGATCATTCTTGACAGAGATATAATGTACTTTTGTATACATATGGATCATTCTTGACAGTGATATAATGTAGTTTTGTATACATATGAATCATTCTTGACAGTGATATAATGTAGTTTTGTATACGTATGAACCATTCTTGGCAGTGATATAATGTAGTTTTGTATAGATATGGATAATTATTGGCAGTGATATAATGTAGTTTTGTATACATATGGATAATTCTTGAAAGTGATATAATGTACTTTTGTATACATATTGACAATTCTTGACAGTGATATAAAGAAGTTTTGTATACATAGGGATCATTCTTGACAGTGATATAATGTAGTTTTGTATACATATGGATAATTCTTGACAGTGATATAATGTAGTTTGGTATACATATGGATCATTCTTGACAGTGATATAATGTAGTTTTGTATACATATGGAACATTCTTGGCAGTGATATAATGTTGTTTTGTATACGTATCAACCATTATTGGCAGTGATATAATGTAGTTTTGTATACATATGAATAATTATTGGCAGTGATTTAATGTAGTTGTGTATACATATGGATCATTCTTGACAGTGATATAGTGTAGTTTTGTATACATATGGATCATTCTTGAAAGTGATATAATGTAGATTTATATACATATTGACCATTCTTGACAGTGATA
>JAHLWY010000132.1:0-28298 GCA_020002185.1 Paraescarpia echinospica
CACCCACAGTCATGCAGCGACAACTGACACACAGTAACACTAACAGTTAATATGGTTTATTGTTTATTTCAAAAACAAACATAACAACCGTCTCCATTAAAATATATTTCAGAAGACATCACAATGGCTCGAATTAGCTGACATAACCAAGATATTTATTATACAATATTATCATATGCATAACAATGCGCATTTAATAGAACAGAATCTACAGATTACAGCATTAATAGACGGTTTCGATATCACAGCGACTCCTCTCGAATGATTATAATAACAATGGCATGTGTGTTTTGATAAAATTAATGTAGTCTAAACATTTAATGGTTCCTTAAAAACTAACATGTTAATTCTCCTCAAGGCACCAGCTAGGTTTAACTGTCAACTAACATCATGTTATATCTAATTTCAGGACATTTTTTTTCTTATTTTGTAATGATGTCTCAAACAAATAGATTATATTGATTTATTAGACCAGTCCAGATCTGATCAATACATAAAAGCAGCTGTACCACAAAACGACGATATTACTATAAAAAATACCTTTGCTAAATCACACATTTTTATCCCTTATGGTGTCACAAAACCATGATCAGCTACAACAAAACACACTTAAAATTAAAGCAGAAACCCTAACAGAAGAGATCGATAGAACAGAGCGGCACAGATGGAAACCGTCATCACTGCAGTTTAGTCTTTATTTAAAAACAAACAACTGTCTGCAGTAAAACTTTCAACAAACATCACAGTGATCCTACTTAATGGGGGAAATGGACAGAGTTATTATATTATCATATTACATTGTTTCTTAACCATTAATGTGTTTCACATTGTGCATTTATTCTGCAGCAAACGTGATAAAAACTAAACACAATCTGTAAACATTTTATAATGTTCTTTGTTACAACTATCAAATTGAAACCTACATCAACATTTCGACTGCCACCAGCAGTCTGCATCAGGAACATTGTCCTTCATCAGGAAAATTGATGTCAGTTTCAATTTCATAGTAGTGATACAGAGAATATTCAACTTAAATTATCCTTCCAAATTGATTAATATTATCACCAGGTATTTTTAAAGTACAGTGTATTACTGTTGTGGATTAAATCTACAACAATGTAAACATCACATGATGATTCATGATGTTTATGGTTCGTTCATCTTAGTCTTGGTATGTCTTGGTATACTTGAGCCAGTTTCATTGATCCAAGTCAAACAATTACATCACAACTTAGCAAGCAGTTGGCTGTATCTGCTGCAGACTGTTGGAAACATTTCTGGATGCACCTGTAAGTTCTGCTATCAAATGTGGAGATTCTAAAAGTTGAGAAATAAGTTGAGAGTTTGCTGAAATACGGCCACATCATGTTTTAAAATGGATTTGCTTCAAATATAAAACATGTGATAATGTATAAAATATCATTGCATTCATGAAATCACCATATAAATATATATACTTTTCAAAATGCCAAATATTGTTGATGCTATGCATATGTCCAGCAAGATGCAACAGATTTTGTTTGAAGTACAGCCTGTAAGTGTATTTTATGTATTCATTGGAGAGACACAAACAGAATGGGACTGCAATAGGCTAGTTAACCAAGGAAATACATCACATCAGATTTCTACAGACTTATGCAGAAAAGTACAAATGTCAACCATGAACACGTGCTGTGTCTGAATGTTGAGTCGCAAAACATGACTTCAGCTAACGAATGTGACACAGTGACTAAGTCTTGTTCCACGGGCCGTGCTTGGGCCATTGTATCCAGTGTCTGTGTATGATGCCCCATGTACATCCATGTTGATCAGAAGTCGTGTTCCATGGGCC
Source organism: Paraescarpia echinospica (assembly GCA_020002185.1). Taxonomy (NCBI): domain Eukaryota; kingdom Metazoa; phylum Annelida; class Polychaeta; order Sabellida; family Siboglinidae; genus Paraescarpia; species Paraescarpia echinospica. Next base: position 1,832 of record JAHLWY010000132.1, read on the forward strand.
GTGCTTGGGCCATTGTGTCCACAGTGTCTGTGTATGATGCCCCATGTACATCCATGTTGATCAAAAGTCTTGTTCCATGGGCCGTGCTTGGGCCATTGTGTCCACAGTGTCTGTGTATGATGCCCCATGTATATCCATGTAGATCTTTATGAGGATCTCAGGCAGCAAAACCTTCAGCACGTAGTCGAGGTACTGAAACAGACGTTACTGTTGTACGCTGATCACATCGATGCACCTAAATACTGACACACAATGACATACATGCACGCAGTGTTCACTGAACTACTTTTATTTTGTACTTGAGTAAAAGTACAAGTAACACACCTCAAAGCTACTTAAGTAAAAGTACATTGAAAAGAAACCTACTTGAGTAAAAAGTAAAAGTAACTTTCAAACGTACTTGAAGTAAGAATAAAAGCAAAAGTAGAATTCAACGTTTTAATTTCAACATTACAGCAGATACACAAAATGCGAGACTAAACTAACTACTTTACTCTACACGAAACTTAACTCAATAACAGTCACTAAAGTAAAATAACTACTCTACATGCATTATGACAGTTAGCGATATAGCAGCATATCTCAATGCAAATCGGGTCGCTCTTTGGACCTTAAAAGTGCACTAAGATGCAATATTTTCGTAACATAAATTTGCCTGGGATGATGATAAATGGTGTTAGTAACGTTAGTAATGAGGTATCAAATTTAGGCAAAAATGAAGTTGTAACGACAAAATCTAGGTGGGCCCGGAAAAAGAACAAAACAAAAATAATTCCAAACGACTTCCCACTCGGTGACCTCTTATTTACAGAGATCAGTGTTGACACGCTATCCCAAAGCAAGGTTTGTATGCAAATACGATTACGACCTCTTATTTACAGAGATCAGTGTTGACACGCTATCCCAAAGCAAGGTTTGTATGCAAATACGATTACGACCTCTTATTTACAGAGATCGGTGTTGACACGCTATCCCAAAGCAAGGTTTGTATGCAAATACGATTACGACCTCTTATTTACAGAGATCGGTGTTGACACGCTATCCCAAAGCAAGGTTTGTATGCAAATACGATTACGACCTTATTTACAGAGATCAGTGTTGACACGCTATCCCAAAACAAGGTTTGTATGCAAATACGATTACGACCTCTTATTTACAGAGATCAGTGTTGACACGCTATCCCAAAGCAAGGTTTGTATGCAAATACGATTACGACCTCTTATTTACAGAGATCAGTGTTGACACGCTATCCCAAAGCAAGGTTTGTATACAAATACGATTACGACCTCTTATTTACAGAGATCAGTGTTGACACGCTATCCCAAAGCAAGGTTTGTATGCAAATACGATTACGACCTCTTATTTACAGAGATCAGTGTTGACACGCTATCCCAAAGCAAGGTTTGTATACAAATACGATTACGACCTCTTATTTACAGAGATCAGTGTTGACACGCTATCCCAAAGCAAGGTTTGTATACAAATACGATTACGACCTCTTATTTACAGAGATCAGTGTTGACACGCTATCCCAAAGCAAGGTTTGTATACAAATACAATTACGACCTCTTATTTACAGAGATCAGTGTTGACACGCTATCCCAAAACAAGGTTTGTATACAAATACGATTACGACCTCTTATTTACAGAGATCAGTGTTGACACGCTATCCCAAAGCAAGGTTTGTATGCAAATACGATTACGACCTCTTATTTACAGAGATCAGTGTTGACACGCTATCCCAAAGCAAGGTTTGTATGCAAATACGATTACGACCTCTTATTTACAGAGATCAGTGTTGACACGCTATCCCAAAGCAAGGTTTGTATGCAAATACGATTACGACCTCTTATTTACAGAGATCAGTGTTGACACGCTATCCCAAAACAAGGTTTGTATGCAAATACGATTACGACCTCTTATTTACAGAGATCAGTGTTGACACGCTATCCCAAAGCAAGGTTTGTATGCAAATACGATTACGACCTCTTATTTACAGAGATCAGTGTTGACACGCTATCCCAAAGCAAGGTTTGTATACAAATACGATTACGACCTCTTATTTACAGAGATCAGTGTTGACACGCTATCCCAAAGCAAGGTTTGTATACAAATACAATTACGACCTCTTATTTACAGAGATCAGTGTTGACACGCTATCCCAAAACAAGGTTTGTATACAAATACGATTACGACCTCTTATTTACAGAGATCAGTGTTGACACGCTATCCCAAAGCAAGGTTTGTATGCAAATACGATTACGACCTCTTATTTACAGAGATCAGTGTTGACACGCTATCCCAAAGCAAGGTTTGTATGCAAATACGATTACGACCTTATTTACAGAGATCAGTGTTGACACGCTATCCCAAAGCAAGGTTTGTATACAAATACGATTACGACCTCTTATTTACAGAGATCAGTGTTGACACGCTATCCCAAAAGCAAGGTTTGTATGCAAATACGATTACGACCTCTTATTTACAGAGATCAGTGTTGACACGCTATCCCAAAGCAAGGTTTGTATGCAAATACGATTACGACCTCTTATTTACAGAGATCAATGTTGACACGCTATCCCAAAACAAGGTTTGTATGCAAATACGATTACAACCACTTATTTACAGAGATCAGTGTTGACACGCTATCCCAAAACAAGGTTTGTATGCAAATACGATTACGACCTTATTTACAGAGATCAGTGTTGACACGCTATCCCAAAACAAGGTTTGTATGCAAATACGATTACGACCTCTTATTTACAGAGATCAGTGTTGACACGCTATCCCAAAGCAAGGTTTGTATGCAAATACGATTACGACCTCTTATTTACAGAGATCAGTGTTGACACGCTATCCCAAAGCAAGGTTTGTATGCAAATACGATTACGACCTCTTATTTACAGAGATCAGTGTTGACACGCTATCCCAAAGCAAGGTTTGTATGCAAATACGATTACGACCTCTTATTTACAGAGATCAGTGTTGACACGCTATCCCAAAGCAAGGTTTGTATGCAAATACGATTATGACCTCTTATTTACAGAGATCAGTGTTGACACGCTATCCCAAAGCAAGGTTTGTATGCAAATACGATTACGACCTCTTATTTACAGAGATCAGTGTTGACACGCTATCCCAAAACAAGGTTTGTATACAAATACGATTACGACCTCTTATTTACAGAGATCAGTGTTGACACGCTATCCCAAAACAAGGTTTGTATACAAATACGATTACGACCTCTTATTTACAGAGATCAGTGTTGACACGCTATCCCAAAGCAAGGTTTTTATACAAATACGATTACGACCTCTTATTTACAGAGATCAGTGTTGACACGCTATCCCAAAGCAAGGTTTTTATACGATTACGACCTCTTATTTACAGAGATCAGTGTTGACACGCTATCCCAAAGCAAGGTTTTTATACAAATACAATTACGACCTGGCCAGTGAATCGGCAATAGGATCCCCCTGACGTCTAGATACGGAAATATTGTAACAAAAATATTTTGCGAAGTAAACGAAAATAACAAAGTAAAAAGTAGTGTTACTTTAGATAAAACTACTTCGTTACAAGTAAAAGTACTTTATTAAAATTGTACTTCGTTACATACCAATTACTTGAAAAAATTACTTAAGTATTGTAACAAAGTATTTGTACTTTGTTACATGCCACCACTGCATGCATGCATGCAAACACACATACATACAAAGGTGCAAGAATAACCACACACAACTATAGAGCTTCTAACAGTTAGAGAATAAATAATATTATGAGAGACATAATAATATTATAATTATAAATCTGAGCCTGAAATCCTTGTCATGAAACTTCATAAAAACTGATTTTGCTAAACATCTGCACACACTGCTTTTGAATTTAAAGCGTGCATTTTTGGCAAAGAACTGTATTTTAATGTATGTACACTGTTCAGCAACAACAATGCTTAAATGTTTTCAGAAAGTAAGAGGTTAATACCTTTGAACCTGTCTTTTTGCAGAAGGTAGCAACGAGTGCTGAGACAATGATATCAGGCTGCTCCTCACTGAACAGATTCAGTCGCACCTGGTAGTTGAGACTGACTGAAACAAAAGAAAATAATATCAGGCTATTCCTCATTGAATAGATTCAGTTGCACCTGGTAGTTGAGATTGACAAGCAAGAAGGGAAACAAGATAGACTACTTTAGGCATCACATTACAGACAACCAAAATTGCTAGTGAGATTTTTTATCATGCTTCAAATGAAGAACACATTCAAACATTTTTCTACAATGTTCATATAAATTGATTCAATTTATTTTAAGGCTTAGCTGTAATTACTGAAATATGGTGAGTGGTCTTGTGGGCTGTTAACAGAGAGGAAGGTGGTCTGATTCCACCTGCTATTGTTACAAAACTTGACCTAAACACTGTTGGTCCCTACATGTTGTGTCTATCCCAGGGCAAGATGAAGATTCCAAGTAAATGCGAAATGGAAAACAATTAAGGTAAGGTAAATAAATCAATACGATATCAAAGTAGACTTAATTGACTTACTTCTGGTTTTGCCACCCTCTTTATAGTCGTCATGTCTTTGGCAAGACTTCTGAAGTAGAAGGGATGATTTGTAACGATAGTTTCAATAACATCTTGTACAATAACTTTGTGTAACAACAATAGCAATAACATCTTGTACGACAACAACAATAACTTTGTGTAACAACAATAACAATAACATCTTGTACGACAGCAACAATAACTGTAACAACAATAGCAATAACATCTTGTACAATAACTTTGTGTAACAACAATAGCAATAACATCTTGTACGACAGCAACAATAACTTTGTGTAACAACAATAGCAATAACATATTGTACAATAACTTTGTGTAACAACAATAGCAATAACATCTTGTATGACAGCAACAATAACTTTGTGTAACAACAATAGCAATAAGATCTTCACAAACATCTCTTCATAAACTGTCATCAATGATGTTCTCCACCAACAAAACAAACACAGACAATTATCAAGACAGAAAATAAGTCAACAGCAACAAACGTTAAATAGCATTGCATGCATCGCATATTTCAATTAATTTTATTTGTACTATCTATGTGTTAGTCTTATGTATGATGCTGCAAATGTTTACATGTATGACATTCAATAAAATAAATGTTACTATAGTAAATTAAACAGGTTTTCTATCGCGAAATCAGGCATGATGTGGCAGGGTAATACTGTTCCTAGATAGATACCTTTCCTTCAAAGATGTCCTTCAGATATTGTGTGTTTTTCTTCACCAAATACAACAGATGTTCCTCCGTCAAATCACAAACATTCCTGCAATTAATCAAATTCACGTATGTATCAAAAATAAATACTGCAATTAATCATTCAAAATGTTTCATTTAATCATTCAAACTGCAAAATGGCTCATTACAATTGACACATCACGTGCACAGTATGTAACTGATTCATAAAACTGATGAATGCACAATAATTAACAGATGTGTTAAAATGAATGGATACTTTCTTAACTTATTCAAAGCTTGTTTCATGTTACTGTGATGACCGTATGTATTGGGCCACCGTGTTTTGGGCACCTTAAAATTTAGAAAAATAATTATTTTTCTGTACCATATGTTTTGGGACACCTTTGTAAATGTAATTATTTTTGTTCTTATGTATTGGGACACCAATTATTCATATTTCTGATGAGCACATACCCACTTTTTCCCCGATGCAGACGCGTAAATAAAAATCAGTGTATCAATAAAACGTTTCACAATCGCAGCTGCTCTGATGAAAAAACACAAACTTGGGTGATGTAAATTACTTATACATTTAGGAAATGTCACCACACGCTTCTAAAATCCTAGTTGCAGTCCCCCAATGTTTGGCTGTACTGTACAAAACTATGAGATCTCTCGACTGTTTGCATTATCCCAAGACTTGCACATCGTTTCACATGTAGTTGACGTTTTGATCTGCACATACGGTCATCCACCACGAAAATTAGTTACTAACAGTTTAATGGACGACACCCTCTTAATACCAGAGGTAGTTCAATGGGGATTATGTGACGTTTTGTTACATTTCTGGAAGTTTATCTTATATATATAATTTAATAACAAATGTATTTCTGTATGTGGCCGAGATGGCGGTGGGCGGTAATGCGGTCAAATACGGTACAACTGTCACTCATTAAATGGTCTTTGAACAAGTGTGGGAAACTGATACCAGACAGACTAAACATTTCACACGGCTGAGGATGTATTACAAGTGGTACAATTCTTCCTGGCCTTTTTCAACAAATGTATACATCCATAATTTAATAACTAGCTACTTTATTATGTCTGTTGTTGTAAATAATAATTAATAACAGATTCCATTAAACTGTATATTGTACCACCTGCGCCATGGAGACAGACACAAATAATAGCAGATTAAACAGGATAATCCTTACTTGATCTCAGTAATCTGTGCACTGGTCCTCTCCTGGCCCTTGTCCTGTATTGCAGCGATGGTGACAGGTTTTGACCTAGTCTCGTCAATGAAACAATCACTGAGCAGGTCTTTAATGAGGACGTTCTCTGCGTCTTCGTCTTCCTTATCGGGTAATTTCTCCTGCGACCTTGATTTTGTTTCATGCCACATCGCTCGCTGGAAGTACTGGTTGACCATTCCCATGGAGCCAGACCTACGGGAGGCTACCGAGTGGTCATTCCCATTTGTCGGAAACGATTCATAATCACAATCAGAGTTCATTAAAGCTGCGAGATGATTCCGCCTCTCGGGAGAGATCCTATACGTGTCTGATTTGCTTTTCTTTAGCAAATTACCGACATTGGTGCCATTTTGTGGCGACGATAGGAATCTCCTCTCACTGGCTTTGTTAGCGTATTTAAGAGCTAACCCTTGGAGCTCATCGTCCAGGCAGTTTGTGGAGGTTTGTTGTTTGAGAGGCTTCATTTTTCTAATGTTGGATGGTGAGACACATCCCGACTGTTGTAACCGTGACTTAGACGGACTAACAGAATGGTCACTGCATTCGCTGTCAGACAATCTAGGTCTACCCAATTTCTTTGTAAGTTTGCCTGGCGATAGACACTTCTTACCGAGCAACTTTGACTTACTTGGACTATTAGATTGACAATTGTCACTGTCAGACATATTGCGCAAACGTAGCCTCTTCTGTGAACCTAGCAAAGGAGACCTCGATGGACTGACAGACTGACACCTGTCACTGCATACACCGCCGCATACACTGCTTCCCCCAGACTTCTTCGTGGTCAGTTCTAATGGTGACACACAGTTTGTGCCCAGCACCGGCGACTTATACGGACTAACAGAAGGACAACTGTCACTGCCCGACAATTTGCGTCGTTTTGATTCACGCAATACTCCAACGGCACCGTCAGCCGATTTATGTTTTTTGACTTTTATTTTTGGTTCTGACCCACTGATGTCGGAAGGTTCCTGGAATGGGTTCTTGTCCAGAGAATTACGTTCTGTAATCAGAGAATTATCTGACACTACAGAAATCCGGGATCTCTTTGGTGCTTTAGTACCATGTTTGCAGATGTCAGAGGAGCTGATATGTATGTCTTCCTCCATCTGTCTCAGGATCATTGCTAGCTTAGCACTAGTCTTCTCGTTCGTCACCGGCTTGACAGACTGTCTAGAGTTCAGTGCCATGTCATTAGTGCAGAAGTCTGCCTCCAGATCTTGCAGGACTTCTGCCAGTTTACTGCTCACCGTCTTGCCGTTTGACTGTTTCCTGCACTGTAGTGTGCGAGTGGACACACTCGTTTTTGTTCTCTTACTTGCCTTCACATTCACATGACATGTTGTTTTTGTTCTCTTACTTGCCTTCACATTCACATGACATGTTGTTTTTGTTCTCTTACTTGCCTTCACATTCACATGACATGTTGTTTTTGTTCTCTTACTTGCCTTCACATTCACATGACATGTTGTTTTTGTTCTCTTACTGCCATTCTTTGTAGCATTTGGAGCACATTTCTGAGAGGGTGGAGCAGTACCATCGCTAGAGCGTGCGGACTGACGACTTCTGGAGCTCCTCTCTTGTTTCTCAACCCGCACTGTCTTGTCAGCACCGGGTTTCTCCAGTGAAGTGTTCATTCTAATTCTATATCTGCCTACATTGTCTACATCTGCCAGTGGCGAGATCTTCCATTGTGGAGAGCCACTGTCCACTGCACGGACATCGCAGTCTGAACTGTCTACTGGCACCGGCGGAGTCGGAGGTGGTGTCGGCGGAGTTGAAGGTGGTGTAAGTGGAACTGAAGGTGATACAAGCGAAGTTGAAGGTGGCTTCGGTGGAGTCGGAGGTGACACCGGTGGAGATGAGGGTGTTGCTCGCTTCTTTAACCTGAACTTGCATTGTTCCTTTGCTCCAGCCTTGGAGGTCTTGGTTGGCTCACTCACCGACATCACACAGTCCTTCATACTGGGTCTCTGTTTACTTGTCAAGTTTGTCTGCTCTTCTTTAGGACACTTGTCCTGAGTAGACTTTTCCTGAGTAGACTTGTCCTTAGTACACTTATCCTTGGGACACTTGTCCTTAAAACACTTGTCCTTGGGACACTTGTCCTTAATACACTTGTCCTTAGGACACTTATCTTTGGGACACTTGTCCCTGGGAAACTTGTCCTTGGGAAACTTGTCCTTGATACACTTGTCCTTGATACACTTGTCCTTGGGACACTTGTACTTGGGACACTTGTCCTTAGTACACTTGTCCTTGGGACACTTGTTCTTAGTACACTTGTCCTTGGGACACTTGTCCTTATGACACTTCTCCTTGAGGTCATTGTCCTCACTCCCACAGTTCCCATTACTTGTGCCCAACCCTGAGTGCTTCTTCAAGAGTCTACTAAGTTTCAGAGATTGATCTCTACACTTCTGCTGGCACCCCACAGACACTGCTACAGAACGCTTCTTTGTGTGCCTCGCGTCTTCACGACCCTCCACATCCATTGATACATCAGACATCTCTTCTCTACAGCAGCTTGACTCGTTATGCGTGGGAATCGTCGAATTCTCCGTGTTCACACTTTCACCAGAACCACTCATGGTGCAGCGACTGGATCTATCGGATCTCATCAGTTCATCATTTGTGTCTGCCGCAGCCTCTTTCTGGCATATTCCACTGTCTTCAATTGCTGTCAGGGGATCGTCTTGTAACGTGTTTGACACTTTGTAGACCGACTCGCCTGGAGACACTTTGTTGATGTCGTCTTCCTCCTCTAAAGAACTCCACACACTCTCTGTCGAGTCGACAGCTTCCACGCACTTTGGTCTTCTCAACTTTGACAACTTTGGTCCACTTTTTTTGACACTGTAAGAAGAAAACCAGCAAAAAGATGAGACCAACCACTCTTCAAAACTAAAATATAAAGAATAACAAGTGGTTTTCCTTCTCTACAGTTATCAAGTCCATTGTACATTTTGTTGACATTCTAGTTTGTTTTCGTTGAAACAAAAACAAAGTACAAAGTTGTTTAAGCAGGTATAGTATATGGGAACGGTTGAAGGTGTACATGGGTTGAAGGTGTACATGGGTTGAAGGTGTACATGGGTTGAAGGTGTACATGGGTTGAAGGTGTACATGGGTTGAAGGTGTACATGGGTTGAAGGTGTACATGGGTTGAAGATGTACATGGGTTGAAGGTGTACATGGGTTGAAGGTGTACATGGGTTGAAGGTGTACATGGGTTGAAGGTGTACATGGGTTGAAGGTGTACATGGGTTGAAGGTGTACATGGGTTGAAGGGGTACATGGGTTGAAGGTGTACATGGGTTGAAGGTGTACATGGGTTGAAGATGTACATGGGTTGAAGGTGTACATGGGTTGAAGGTGTACATGGGTTGAAGGTGTACATGGGTTGAAGGTGTACATGGGTTGAAGGTGTACATGGGTTGAAGGTGTACATGGGTTGAAGGTGTACATGGGTTGAAGGTGTACATGGGTTGAAGGTGTATATGGGTTGAAGGGGTACATGGGTTGAAGGTGTACATGGGTTGAAGGTGTATATGGGTTGAAGGTGTACATGGGTTGAAGGTGTACATGGGTTGAATATGTACATGGGTTGAAGGTGTATATGGGTTGAAGGGGTACATGGGTTGAAGGTGTAGATGGGTTGAAGGTGTACATGGGTTGAAGGTGTACATGGGTTGAAGGTGTACATGGGTTGAAGGTGTATATGGGTTGAAGGTGTACATGGGTTGAAGGTGTACATGGGTTGAATATGTACATGGGTTGAAGGTGTATATGGGTTGAAGGGGTACATGGGTTGAAGGTGTAGATGGGTTGAAGGTGTACATGGGTTGAAGGTGTATATGGGTTGAAGGTGTACATGGGTTGAAGGTGTACATGGGTTGAAGGTGTACATGGGTTGAAGGTGTATATGGGTTGAAGGGGTACATGGGTTGAAGGTGTAGATGGGTTGAAGGTGTACATGGGTTGAAGGTGTATATGGGTTGAAGGTGTACATGGGTTGAAGGTGTACATGGGTTGAAGGTGTACATGGGTTGAAGGTGTATATGGGTTGAAGGTGTACATGGGTTGAAGATGTACTAGTAATGTAAATGGGTAATGGTGGTTGCTATGGCAAAGCTTCATGGAAGTCTTGCTCATACTTAGGATTGTGACGCCCATCTCTAAATGCGTCAAATGACGCTCGAGTTTGATACCTCCACATGTGTTCTTTTGTTAAACCACGCAGCCGCATCTGCTCCATCTTGTGCAGTGTCACCCAGAACGTGTATTTCTAACTGCACCAAATGAGATTTAGTCACCTGAAACATACATCAATAAGTCAATCTGGTGTTTCATTTAATGGCAAAAAGTTTGATCATTTTCACTGTACAATGATATTATGCTGTATAAATGATACCTACTCTAATGTCTTAACCATCAAAATGTGTGTGAATGTTTTAATGAACATATAAAAACAATAATTTGACCAGCATCCAGAGGCTTAGCCAGAGACCCGTCTGAACATCTTCAAGACTGGCAGATGACTGGCTATGACATGTAATTACAACTGATAAGACAGGTGGAATTTAGAGGGGGCCAGCTGGCCACTAGATTAACCAATAGTTCCAAGTCTAGGGGCCCACAGTAATGACTATCATTGGCACAACTTGTAGTAAAACAAACAGTTCCAAGTCTAGGGGCCCACAGTAATGACTATTATTGGCACAACTGGTAGTAAAACAAATAGAATGGATCAGTATTAATTAAATAAATGGCTCAAATGGCCGTGATTGATGTGAATGGCTGCCATGCTGCCATGCTGCCGTCCACATGCTAAGACACATTTTCGATTAATTCAAGACTAGCAAAACATTTCTGGCTAAGGGCCTGATTGGAAAATTTTATTTGGATGAGGCATTCAGTGTAAAGTGCTGGGATATCACTAACAAACCATCTTCCTCCATTAAGTTATGTTCTTCTGCACATGCATGTAAACAGGATAGTTCCCTGAAACATTGAAGTTAAACAGATAAGGGTCACTCTACTTTGAAAAGTATTGTTCCTTTGAGCAGTGAAATCAGAAAACATAGTTTATACTTTATTTGACAATAAAAGCAATGGGACTCTGTACTGTTAATTGAAATGTTTGAATGCTTACAAATTTATGTTTTATACAATGTAGAAATAAGACTATTCAAGTGATCGTAGTTTGAAAATGGTTTATTAAGTATACTTAAATTTGATACATATCTCAAAATGCAGTTGGAAAAAAGATGTTACTTGATGGTAAGTCTGTAGTTAACTGTAATTGTAAGAATGTTCAAAATACTGATTATGAAATATGCGTCACCCAGATGTGACCTCAGTGACTAATGAAAATAAAGACTATTACATTATGCTAGTTCATACATTGTATTTCACGTTGCTTAGAAGTGCGAGGGGGATTTTGTTCTAGTTGCAACATGGGAGAGATTGTTTTGTGATAAGAGTTCCTTTTTGTTGTTACATTTCTCTGACTCAACCCAAGAATGTGATGTCACCGTGATGTCAATATAATGCTACACACTTTCATTTCAGCACCAGTTGTTATCCTTGTTTTGTCTTTGATGGCTGTAGAGTGAACAGTGATGCATAGATCTGTCATTCTATATCTTCCGTCCTTGTTCATACTGTGAAATGTGCAGCTCGTTTAAGTCTAGTAAAACTACCTCAAAATGAAAACGGATCAAGTACAAATACAGTAATTGTAATGGCCAGTTGTATGGTTCTGTTCGTACATTTTAAATAAATAAGAACATACTCAACTATGACTAAATTAAATTGTATCATTTATCTTCATCTTAAACATTACAGTTCTACACACTATTCTCCAACATTGTGCCGCATTTTGTTCATTTTTTTATTTATGGAATGTCTGTTTTAAAGCTGACATCTGTCAGTTAGTGCAAGTCTGGAACAAGTACTTTCCATCAATGTTAGGTCTTTAGAAAATGCACAGGCCATAAAGCAATTAGGCATTCAACATTTTCCCATCAGGCTATTGGGCTTCCCTTGGTTGACCTTCCCTCAGATGTCTACTGCTCTGCATATTGGGGCTGGCCATGCATGCCAGCTTGCAAACACACATAGACATCTACTGATAATTTACACATCAAATTGTTTGTTGGCATCTTCTGGGTGACTCGTGTCAAGCTTAAACAACTTTTAACACTAATTTTCATAAAGGGCAAACCAAACATATTCAATATAATAAATTAATATGAATGTAAATATAATAACTTGTTAAGCTTCTCACCGTCTGTGATCAATATGCCAAAAAAGAGTATGGTCATGATAATTAGAAAAAAGAGTTGTAAGAATGTTAAATTTCTAAGACTATGTGCGGAAGAATCTGTAAAATATTTGGGTCATATCATTTCAAATAATACGCTAGATGACAATGATATATCTAGACAATGTCGCCAGTTGTATGCACAAGGCAACATGATCATAAGAAAATTTAATGTGTTCAAATGATGTAAAGAAAACATTGTTTACTCCTTTTTGCTCACCTATGTATACTGCCCATCTATGGTGGAATTTTCATAACTATGCTATCAGGAAATTGTATGTCTCTTACAACAATATATTTTTAATGGTGTTAGGTTATGTCAGATACTGTAGTGCTAGTGAAATGTTTGTTAACAATAATTTACCTAACTGTGCTGCTGTTATTAGAAATTTGACATATATGATATAGATTTATATGCAAACTGCAGTTCTAAAAAAACATTGATTCGTAGCATTATAAATAGTGACATGAAATACATGTTTAGAATATGGAAATACTGGTTCAATTCCCTGTATATACATTTTGTTGACGGGTGATTTTTCATTCTGTACATTGTAATTATTGTTTATAACACAACTATAGAACCATGATATTGATAATGTACAAGTTTGTATGTTGCATGGAGTCTGTGAATAAACTAATATTATTATTATTATTATTAAGATAAGGTATGCAAATTGTTAGGAACTTTATTTAAAAGATTTACTACAAACATCACTGTGTCAGTATGTGGGCCTACATGTTATAGCATGGCATGGGAGTGGTTTAAACTTTGGCCGTTATTACACGTTAAACTTTAACTCTACTTCTGTACAGAAAGAAAACCAAGTCACAACTAACAATGGATACAGTACAGCTGCTGCCAATAAATTACTCTCTCTTACAGAGGAACATGGTCTGATCCAACATGTCAAGGAACCCACGCACAGACAGGGAAATGCCAACAATATTTTAGATCTTGTCTTCACCAATAGACCTGGGTTAATAAAGAAGATAAATGTAGTAGACGGAATAGCAGACCATAGCACAGTCATTATTGATGTAAACATTTCGCCCAAACGCAAACATCGTCCAAAACGTAAAGTCTTCATTAGAAATAAAGCCGACAATATTAACATCCAGAAATCTCTTGAAAACTTTACACATGAATACTTCTCTCAAAACCAAAACATGACTGTCAATGACAAGTGGAATCTTGTTTCCACGAAAATCATCAACATTATGAACCAATATGTACCGCACCGACTTACTACTTCAAGACACAATCTTCCCTGGTTCAATAAAGATTTAAAGAAAATGTGCAAAATAAAGAAACAGCTATATAACAAAGCAAAAAGAACTAGAAATCCAGAAGACTGGAAAGAATTCTGTGACATCAGGAGAAACATGCATAAACACCTTCGTTCTGCTAGACTATCCTACATAAGTCAATTCCTGACAACAACAATAACAGAGAAACCTAAATCATTTTGGAGCTTCATTTCTAAACTTAGACAGGATAACCAGGGTATTGGGGACCTTAACATTGCTGGTAACATCATTAGCGACGACAAACATAAAGCAGAAGCCTTAAACAATCAGTTCCAAAGTGTCTTCACACACGAAGGAAATTCCACCCTACCAGATATGGCCAGAAGTCCACATGGAGAAATCCCCAAACTAACAATTACACTTAAAGGAGTACTTGATCAACTTTCCAAAATTAACATTTCTAAATCGCAAGGACCAGATGGCATTCCACCATGGTTCTTAAACAGATATGCCTCTCATCTAGCACCAGTAATACATGACATTTTCCAATCATCTGTTGACTCTGGACAAGTCCCCAATACCTGGAAAGAAGCCAATGTAACAGCAATTTTTAAGAAAGGAAGTAGAGCAGAAACATCTAACTACAGACCAATATCCTTAACACCTGTGGTTTCTAAACTTCTTGAACACATCATACATAGTCACATTATGAAACATCTTGAACAGCACCACATTCTAACTGACCACCAACATGGCTTCCGTGCCAAAAGATCAACTGAAACACAATTAATTCAAACAATCCATGACATAAGCAAATCACTTGATGAGAAGAAATCTGTAGACATGGCCATCCTTGACTTCACCAAAGCATTCGATAAAGTTCCACATAAAAGATTAATCCACAAACTCAAACACTATGGCATCACAGGCCCAATATCATCATGGATAAATAGCTTCCTTACAGGAAGAACTCAACAGGTCGTTATAAATGGATCTAAGTCAACATCAACTCAAGTCATTTCTGGGGTACCACAGGGCACAGTACTGGGGCCCCTACTTTTCCTACTTTACATAAATGACCTGCCAGACAATCTTTCCTCAACTGTTCGCCTTTTTGCAGACGACTGCCTGTTATATTCACCGATTAAAACTGACCAAGACACATCTGTCCTCCAAAACGATCTGCTCAAACTTGAGAAATGGCAACACACGTGGCTTATGAAATTCAACCCCACTAAATGTTATACAATGACAATAGCCTCAAGAAAACCGACACCAAATCTCTACACATTCTGCGGACAACAACTTAAATCTGTTGAATCACACTGTTATCTTGGCATACATATATCAAATACATTAAATTGGACAATACAAAGCAACTCGGTCACAAAAAAAGCACAACAGACATTGGGAATGATTAGAAGAAATTTAAATAAATGCCCAACCCAAATCAAGTCCATAGCCTACACAACCCTTGTCCGCCCCATACTTGAATATGCGTCAGCATCATGGGATCCACATTGCCTAAGAAATATCAAACTCATAGAAAGAACCCAGAGACAAGCCGCCAGATTTTGTAAGAACAACTATTCTAGAGAGCCTGGAACGGTAACACAACTCCTTAAAGATCTCCAGTGGGACACCCTCCAATCACGAAGAAAAACCCAAAGACTTAGCATATTATATAAAATGGAACATAACCTCATAGATATCCCACTAGATCAATACACCAAACGCAACACCAGATGCTCACGTAAACATAATAAACAGTTAGTACAAATCAGGCACTCGACAAACATATTTGGAAACAGCTTTTTCCCAGTCACAATAAAAGAGTGGAATTCTCTACCTCCAAGCATTGTATCAAGTGCGTCACTGAATTCATTCCAGATTAGCCTAGCCCAACATGTAAAAAATTAATCCATAAGAGCCACCATGCGCACTGGCGTGATGTGTCCATAGGACATTTTGCCAGTCAAAATACAGATACAGAAAACAAAATAAAGTTTATGTTCTTGGAAATAATGCCTAAAAAGGTTGTTAGCAGTTATTTTCAAAACTGTTTGGCAAACTTAGTGATGAGTGCCGGCTAAGACTCAGATCATGACAGGGCCAGGAGTACCAGAAGGGACGATCAATTCAATCAAAGTCACCGTTTTCAAGTGATTTTAAAAACGTATGCCGTGTCGCGTTTCGACTTGCGTACACAATAAACAGTCTACCTTAGCATATTCTGTGAATACACTATCGACAGATCTCCCTGTCATACCGACTTTCTACGATATGTTGTTGGTAATGGCCCAAATCCTATTAGCTGATACAACTATACATCACTTGATAATTAAATTAGATGGAAGCTTGTTGCAACGAACCGACCCAAGCGCGCGCAAAACTGAAAGCTGTGCCAAGCGTGGCAATACTTACCATGGTAGTCGCTAGGCGTCGCGATCAAAATGCAATTCGTGCTAATTTGAAGATGCACAGTCGCGTATTACGTACATAGCACCATCAATCACGTTTAGTTGATAAGAAAAACGTATACCCCTGTTCACATTAGAACATTAAACACTACTCAACAAAGCGTTCTTTAAATATAAGATTGCGAATATGTCTTAAAGCGAGGCTTCCTTGGATATATGTCGACAAGAGTTTCCATGTTTAAATGTTTTCTTAGACATTTTAGATACTATATGCCAACACGAGTTTTCATTTACGATTTTCATTCGCCGGTTAATTTTGCTTTCTCGACCTGCGAATCTGGTTGCAATCCTTATCCGTTGACGCTAATCCAGAGAATCAATCGATTGTATTGTATTTTATTCAGTTCCAACAAATTAAGTCCTAATTAATTTAAGATCCATGCAGTAACACGACAGATAACACGTACCATATGAAACACTACGTATAAAAGTAAAACGATAAAAATAATAGGAACAATAAGAATATAAAACCACACAATATCAACTTGTATAGCAATGCTGGCTTATTAAAACATTACCATTATACATAGAAAAGTAAAAGATGTTGATATATCTCCAAGAAAGGAAATAAGAAAAACTTAAAGAACTACATGCCGACCGATATGTCTGTTATCAAATTAGCATACACATTACTCACAAAGATACTAACGAATAGGCCAGAGAAGATACTTGACGAAAACCAACCACGAGAGCAAGCATGATTTAGAAGCAGGTATTCAACTACAGACCACATACACGTCGTAAACCAACTGAAAGAGAAGTGCCGAGAATATAATACCCCGCTCTGCATCGCTTTGGCATGACTACGAGAAAGCTTTCGATCGGTGCAAACTCAAGCGTTACTGACCTCCCTTCAAGAATAGGGGATAGAATATAGAACTTCTGAAAGACATTTACACCAACAGCTCGGTGACAGTCCACCTACACAAAAAGAGCAACAAGATCAACATCAACAGAGGAGTACGACAGGGTGACACCATATCGCCCAAGCTGTCTACGACAACACTCGAAAGCATATTCCAAAGACTGACCTGGGAAACCGGAGACTTGAGGATAGACGGAGCTTATCTCAGCCATTTTCGCTTCGCCGACGACATACTCATATGCGCTACTACACCACAAAAACTACAAAAAATGCTGCAGGAGCTAGCTGATGAAAGTAAAAAACAAGATCTGAAGATGAAAATTTCGAAGACAAAAATTATGATAAAAAATAACACACCAATATATATCAACATCACGCAGATAGAAAACGTTGAAAGCTACGTCTATCTGCGACAGCGACACAGCATCAGAGACAAAAAACAAGACAAGGAGATTCAAAGAAGAATCACCTCCGGCTAGCGCTGGACAGCGCATTCGCCAAACACCGCGATATCTTCAAGGGTAACTTTGGAACCTGCTTGAAGTGCTAAGTCTACAACTCATGCGTACTTCCAACGATGACATACGGCGCGGAAACATGGGCACTCAACATCCAGGCAAATAATAAGCTAGCAGCCGCACAAACAAAGATGGAAAGAAGTATGTTAAGCATCACATATCGGGATAAAAAAAAACATCTGGATAAGACTGAAGACAAAAGTCATAGACGTGATAAAACAAATCAGAAGACAGAAGTGGACCTGGGCAGGGCACACCAGCAGACTACGAGATAACGTATGGACATCGCACATCACAACCTGGAGACCTTATGTAGGGAAACGATCTAGAAGAAGACCGACGAGACGGTGGAGAGACGAACTAGACGAGTACTGGAAGGGCACCATCTGGCAAAGGGTAGCTAGCGCAAGACAGGCAGATTTGGAAACGACATGCTGAGGCCTTTGCCCAACCACGGGACACTACGGCTGCACAATGATGATGATGATAGAAATGTTCTTGGGTTTAGAAAAACAAACTATAGAATTATGTAGACAATCTATATAAATCTATTTTTTAGAATTCTACAGATTGACGGTGAAGTGTTATTGTTCCTAACAGATCGATAGGACGAATCTAACTGTGAATGCACATACTTGTGTAAACAGATCAGATCTACCACTTCCCTATGTGGTTCATGTCTAAAATGGTGGCTAAGCTAGCGCAGGGTATATGTTTCATAGGAGAACTGTATTTGGATTTGTAACAAGGATATTTAATTATTATTTTATTCTTATCCGATATATATATATATTCAGATCATGTTGTTAGAACATATATATATATCCGATATACATATATATATATATATATATATCGGATATATATATATATGTTCTAACAACATGATCTGAAAGTCTGTTGGGTTTAGGGATCCATGTCTGGTTTATGATACGTGTCTTCATGATTATAATCTTTCAGGCTGTTCCAAAATATTATCAACCACAATATACCTCATAATTAATGTACACATTTTTGATGGAAATAATTTATCAACTGGACTGCATTTAGATTTGCAACCACAGTGCACTAGGTCATGACATGGCATCGATGTCTCTAGTAATTCAATTCCAAAATGGCTTCCATACTGAATCAGTTACACTCCAACCACATGCAGTATCCAAGACTAAGCATATGGGGATTTGGCCCAAGAGCTTGTGACCTCACATAACCTAATTGGTAAGTAGCGCTCTTCACCTGTTGATGCAATGCATGTTTTGTTGATGTGGTATTCCAAGTAGTACCAGATCCCGGCCTGAGCAAAGCCTGCTCAGTGTAAACGTCTTAATATTAATGACGGACTTTGAGTACACTAGTCGATTATTTTCTTATGGTTGTGGCGACATGCTAACCATGCCGACTTCTTTCCTCGACCAAGGAAACTGTAACACCAACTGAGGGCATGACAAAACATTAATGTATCACATTTCATTCACAGGTTGTTTGCAACGGCATGGGTTGCAATGGGACAAAAGTGGGTTTCATAGCCAAAAAGCTCATATATTTTAACAGCAAGGAATTGCCATACGGCCAGAATAACCACATTTGCATACACTGTCGGATAGCCACTTTGGAAAATCCTTGGTTAACATAATGTGCCACATAGAGTAATATGCATGCCGATGTCTGCCTCCTCGTGTGTACATGGCTGACGGTACTGTAGGTCGTTGGTGGCTTTCTGGACTATGATCACTGTTATTTGATTTTGTGTGCTGGTGATTACCTATCCACCAGAAACGTATAACATTACACAATGTAACAAATAATGAAACAACTTCAAAGTGGTTTAGCTATGTATTGTGTGTTCTCTTGTTGGTTGCTTGACGATGTCAGCAAAATACCTATCACAACAGTAGTGGTAAGAGGTCCGCCATCCCCGGAAGTGACCTAAGATCAAAGGCTTTTTCGTTTTTTATCAGTAGAATTCCTACGTTTTTTTCAACTATGAACGAGCAACGTCAAAAAAGTGATTGATGGGGGTCATGAGAAAGAGGGTGTCGCCATCTACTGAATAAAGAGGAAATAAATAGGGTGAATGACGAGCTCTAGCGACTAATCAGGTACTAATTAGGGGTAATTAATTAATTAATTAATTAAGTACTAATTAGTAACAAATGAGTAGCGCAATTATCGGAGGAGAACGTTAGCAACGACAAAAAATAGTAAATAGAGACCAATTAGTATTCATTACGTGCACGGGAGGTGGGAAAGATTTTAGAGTGAAGTGACACCCCTGGAGATCAGCGAGTTTAAAATAATGACGCGCGGGAAGGTTCTAGAACCTTCTAGAAGCTTCTAGAACGGTGCGGTGGTGGAGGTGGGGCCGCGCGGTTTAGATTACGCCTGGTGGCCTGGTTGTCACGACTCACTGGCAAATGGTGGTGTCGAATGTCAGGCTGTAGGATTTTATGTGCATTGTTTTGACGGATAAATGTTTTTCGGGGCGCGCACTTGTAGGTTCTGGCACCGATGTGTCAGTGCTGGCTGTGGCACGGAAGGCCGGATTTTTCGTGGTGCGCGTTTGTAATAAGGCTCTGGCGCTGATGTGGAATTGCCTGTCAGTGCTAGCTGTGGCACCACTGATGGATACGCGTGCAATTGCGGTGCAATATCGGAGCTGTCAGATTGGCCTGCGCGTATTAATATAGGTGGAATTATTCGTGTGTTATTGCAGTTGGCGGTCGGCGCTGTCAGATTGGTCTGTGTGTGCGCGTATTTAGCTTGTGGTGTTCGCTGGCTTTCGTGTGCGCGTTGGAATACTGGTGGAATCTGAGGCGCGTGCAATATCGTTATGGCGGCTGGAGGTCGGCGCTGACATATTGGCCTGTGCGCGTGTATTAAGCTTGTGGCTTTGGCGGCCGCTGGTGTTTGGTGTTGCAATATAGGCGGAATTATTCGTGTGTGATTTTGGAAGGCTGGTGGAGTGGGCTAAATGTGTAGGTGGAACTATATTCGTGTGTGCGTTGGAAGGCGAAAGGAAACACAGAAACAATAAACGGTGAGAAATAAATTTTATTGGTTACAGAGGAAGACGGAAAGGGGGGTCATGGGGGTGGGCCAAAGCCGTTCCGGCCGGCGGGTTGTGGAGGAAAGCCTAAATGGACGGAAAGATGCGCTGGGATGGGTGGGGCAAATGAGGGGGGAGAATTTGGGGGCGTGGAAATATATCGGCAAAGGAGAATGGCTGTGTGAAAGTCTCTACCGCCGCCTCTGGTAGGGTGTTGTCGGTCTCTAGAAATTCTAAATCGGTGAACCCACTGTAGTCATCGTCGAAATTTTCTGCCGGCTCTTCTTCTTCTTCTTCTTCTTGTTCTTTTTCTCGTTGGCGCCCCTCAACGGCTAAGAGGGGCTGGTGGTGGCGGCGTCGTGGCGTGAATGTGATTGTGTTGGGCGCCGGTCCTATGTAGTGCACTGTCATCCCCCCGCCCGATATTGTAGCGTCCATGTGCCAGCCTAGGGTCGATCACGTAGATGTGTCGGCTGGGGGAAGGAGGAAAAGTTCAATTAGTGACTACTGGCGCGCGGGGGGATCATCTGTGGAGAAGGAAACAGTGTTAAGGGCTGTGATGTGGTCGGCGACGCCAAGGTACGTGCCAGACTAGGGTCGATCACGTAGATGTGTCGGCTGGGGGAAGGAGGAAAAGTTCAATTAGCGTCGGGGTGGTGACTACTGGCGCGCGGGGTTCACGTAGATGTGTCGGCTGGGGGAAGGAGGAAAAGTTCAATTAGCGTCGGGGTGGTGACTACTGGCGCGCGGGGTTCATCTGTGGAGAAGGAAACAGTGTTAAGGGCTGTGATGTGGTCGGCGACGTCCAAGGTACAATGTGCCCCCAGGTCGATCGGCGCGCGGCCCTCTATCTATCATAATCAGATCGCCTGGGGTTAAATTTATTCTAGATCTATGAATGAAGCCGTTTCGGATGCGCCAGGCTAGGGTCGATCACGTAGATGTGTCTGCTGGGGGAAGGAGGAAATGTTCAATTAGCATCGGGGTGGCGACTACTGGCTCGCCCTGCCGGGTGTCCATTCCGATGAGTGTGGTTGTGACCTCCCATAAGGAGCCGATTGACAAGTTCGGGCGCCAGCAATAGGCGATATCTGTGGAGAAGGAAAAAGTGTTAAGGGGTGTGATGTGGTCGGCGACGTCCAAGGTATAATGTGCCCCCAGGCCTATCGGCGCGCGGTCTTCTATCAATCATAATCAGATCATCGGGGGACAAATTTATTCTAGATCTATTAATGAAGCCGTTTCGGTGCGAGGGCCTCGCAAGGGTTTGCCCGCGCCCTATATGTAGTGTGTCGAAGCCGGCGATGTTTCGTCTGCAAGTATGAAAAAGTATTAAAGTAACGGCGCGTCTCTTTTTAGCCTGTAAAAAAAGCATTAAGTCTGTAGTGGGGCGTTTGTAAATAGTGGGGCGCACGGAAAAGCAGCTATAGGCTTTATCGAAAGTAGGCGTCTGCAAATAAAGGTAAATGTTAAAGGTAAAAGTTAATAGTTAAGTTAGTGAACGTTATAAAAGAAAGCAGTAATGTGAGTGAGGAAAGTCAGTGTTAGTTAAGTTAGCAAAACGTACCTGGTTTGTGGTTGTTGAGAGTCGGCCGCATAATTGCCAACTTGATCGGTCGGCTCCATAGTGAGAAATGAATTGCGCAGTTGTTGCGCCGCTGTTTTGCGCGCGGTAACGTGTTGCGCCCTAGACACGTACGCCATAGCCTTACATAAGGGGCTGACGTCACTGTTTATATAAAGCGCTTATGTAACTGTTTGTAAGTCTTTAAAACGGCCGTTAAAGGTGAAATGTGAGCAAACTAAGCGGCCTATAATAGTCAGTGGGGCCTAGAGAATCTTATGGTAACTTTATATTAGGAAATGAAAGTGGCGTTCTGTTAGTGCACTAGGCTGACCGAGAGATTGTTTTCAGTTTTAGTAACCTTGTAAGAGTCGGCTGCTTTGCGGCTCGCGTGCACTCGCTCACGGGGGCCGCGTGTGGGCCGCGTGCAAAGCGCTTATATAGGGACTGGGCGGAGAACGCTTTCTCCAGTGTTTCCTGTCTACAGCCCCTGTCTCCGTCTCCTCCAGTCTTATTGTATATGGGTGAGGGACTGGTACAGTATTGTAACACTAGTTCTGTTCTTTCTCCAGTGTTTCCTGTCTAAAGCCCTTGTCTCCATCTCCTCCAGTCTTATTGTATAGGAGTGAGGGTCTGGTACAGTAATGTGACAATTGTTCTGTTCTTTCTCCAGTGTTTCCTGTCCACAGCCCCTGTCTCCGTCTCCTCCAGTCTTATTGTATAGGGGTGAGGGTCTAGTACAGTATCTTAACTCTTGTTCTGTTCTTTGTCCAGTGTTTCCTGTCAACAGCCTCTGTCTCCATCTCCTACAGTCTTATTGTATAGGAGTGAGGGTCTGGTACAGTATTGCAACACTCGTTCTGTTCTTTCTCCAGTGTTTCCTGTCTACAGCCCCTGTCTCCATCTCCTGCAGTCTTATTGTATAGGGGTGAGGGTCTGGTGCAGTATTGTAACACTTGTTCTGTTCTTTCTCCAGTGTTTCCTGTCCACAGCCCCTGTCTCCATCTCTTCCATTCTTATTGTATAGGGGTGAGGGTCTGGTACAGTATTGTAACACTTGTTCTGTTCTTTCTCCAGTGTTTCCTGTCTACAGCCCGTCTCCATCTCCTCCAGTCTTATTATATATGGGTGAGGGTCTGGTACAGTATTGTAACACTTGTTCTGTTCTTTCTCCAGTGTTTCCTGTCTACAACCCTTGTCTCCATCTCATCCAGTCTTATTGTAAAGGGGTGAGGGTCTGGTACAGTATTGTAACACTTGTTCTATTCTTTCTCCAATGTTTCCTGTCTACAGCCCCTGTCTCCATCTCCTCCAGTCTTATTTTATAGGGGTGAGGGTCTGGTACAGTATCGTAGCAATTGTTCTGTTTTTTCTCCAGTGTTTCCTGTCTACAGCCCCTGTCTCCATCTTCTCCAATCTTATTGTATAAGGGTGAGGGTTTGGTACAGTAATGTGACAATTGTTCTGTTCTTTCTCCAGTGTTTCCTGTCCACAGCACCTGTCTCCATCTCTTCCAGTCTTATTGTATAGGGGTGATGGTCTGTACAGTATTGCAACACTTGTTCTGTTCTTTCTCCAGTGTTTCCTGTCCACGGCCCCTGTATCCATCTCCTCCAGTCTTATTGTATAGGAGTGAGGGTCTGGTACAGTAATGTGACAATTGTTCTGTTCTTTCTCCAGTGTTTCCTGTCCACAGCCCCTGTCTCCATCTCCTCCAGTCTTATTGTATAGGGGTGAGGGTCTAGTACAGTATCTTAACTCTTGTTCTGTTCTTTGTCCAGTGTTTCCTGTCTACAGCCTCTGTCTCCATCTCCTACAGTCTTATTGTATAGGGGTGAGGGTCTGGTACAGTATTGCAACACTCGTTCTGTTCTTTCTCCAGTGTTTCCTGTCTACAGCCCCTGTCTCCATCTCCTGCAGTCTTATTGTATAGGGGTGACGGTCTGGTACAGTATTGTAACACTTGTTCTGTTCTTTCTCCAGTGTTTCCTGTCCACAGCCCCTGTCTCCATCTCTTCCATTCTTATTGTATAGGGGTGAGGGTCTGGTACAGTATTGTAACACTTGTTCTGTTCTTTCTCCAGTGTTTCCTGTCTACAGCCCGTCTCCATCTCCTCCAGTCTTATTATATATGGGTGAGGGTCTGGTACAGTATTGTAACACTTGTTCTGTTCTTTCTCCAGTGTTTCCTGTCTACAACCCTTGTCTCCATCTCCTCCAGTCTTATTGTAAAGGGGTGAGGGTCTGGTACAGTATTGTAACACTTGTTCTGTTCTTTCTCCTATGTTTCCTGTCTACAGCCGCTGTCTCCATCTCCTTCAGTCTTATTTTATAGGGGTGAGGGTCTGGTACAGTATCGTAGCCTGTCCACAGCCCCTGTCTCCATCTCCTCCAGTCTTATTGTATAGGGGTGAGGGTCTGGTACAGTATTGTAACACTTCATCTGTTCTTTCTCCAGTGTTTCCTTATTGTAAAGGGGTGACGGTCTGGTACAGTATTGTAACACTTGTTCTGTTCTTTCTCCAATGTTTCCTGTCTACAGCCCCTGTCTCCATCTCCTCCAGTCTTATTTTATAGGGGTGAGGGTCAGGTACAGTATCGTAGCACTTGTTCTGTTCTTTCTCCAGTGTTTCCTGTCTACAGCCCCTGTCTCCATCTTCTCCAGTCTTATTGTATAAGGGTGAGGGTCTGGTACAGTAATGTGACAATTGTTCTGTTCTTTCTCCAGTGTTTCCTGTCCACAGCACCTGTCTCCATCTCTTCCAATCTTATTGTATAGGGGTGATGGTCTGTACAGTATTGCAACACTTGTTCTGTTCTTTCTCCAGTGTTTCCTGTCCACGGCCCCTGTATCCATCTCCTCCAGTCTTATTGTATAGGGTTGAGGGTCTGGTACAGTAGTGTGACAATTGTTCTTTTTTTCTCGTGTTTCCTGTCCACAGCCCCTGTCTCCATCTCCTCCAGTCTTATTGTATAGGGGTGAGGGTCTGGTACAGTATTGTAACACTTCATCTGTTCTTTCTCCAGTGTTTCCTATCTACAGCCCCTGTCTCCATCTCCTCCAGTCTTATTGTATAGGGGTGAGGGTCTTGTACAGTAATGTGACACTTGTTCTGTTCTTTCTCCAGTGTTTCCTGCCTACAATCCTTGTGTCCATTGCCTCCAGTCTTATTGTATAGGGGTGAGGGTCTGGTACAGTAATGTCACAATTGTTCTGTTCTTTCTCCAGTGTTTCCTGTCCACAGCCCATGTCTCCATCTCCTCCAGTCTTATTCTATATGGGTGAGGGTCTGGTACAGTAATGTGACAATTGTTCTGTTCTTTCTCCAGTATTTCCTGTCCACAGCCCCTGTCTCCATCTCCTCCAGTCTTATTGTATAGGGGTGAGGGTCTGGTACAGTAATGTATCTCTTGTTCTGTTCTTTCTCCAGTGTTTCCTGTCCACAGCCCCTGTCTCCATCTCCGCCAGTCTTCACCACAAGCCCAATGCACAAGTATCAGCTGTCAACGAACGCCTGCCTATGGCCAACTAGCGCACATAACACACCGCGTATGCTGGCGCACAGCCAGCTGACAGCCAAAATAAACAAACCCCGCTTAACGCTTAACGCTCATACACTGCATAAAGTCTGACAGTACACGTCGACATACGATACCCCCGTTCGGCAGTGAGGTACGTGATACTTATGTCTTAACCACTATTATATGCTATGTGCTGACGAACATTCAGGAGCGCGCGGCGTTGAGCTACTTCTACGCCAAACGTCGCGTGCTCGACGACGGCGTCACTACGGCGCCGATACTCGTATAAACAACCTACCTAACATAAGGACTATCCCTACCTACCTACCTACCTACCTAAGGGGTCACTTTTTATCTCTCTTTTTTTGTGTGTAAAATAAAAAAGGTTCAGGA